>UZAN01049820.1:5725-16539 GCA_900618425.1 Echinostoma caproni
GGGGTAAACGTCTGTTGCACCCGAATTTTTAAGAAAGAAAAAAAGAAAACAAAAAGATGGCAACTAGACGTATTTATCTTCCTCTGAATTTCTATAGTACCACACTGTCTCTGACTTGCGCGTGACTAACTGGACACACTGATTTGTCTGTTTTAACCAACGCGCGCAAGTGGCTGATCCGCGTTGCCCGAGGAAAGTATAATCAAATTGTGTTTTATTTTCGTTCTCTGTCGCTCCCTCCCTCCCTTTTGCACAGGACTATATAAACGATCATATTACCTGCACATACTCTGACATTTTTTCTCTCATTCTTATCACAAGATATACATATATACATATATATAACAGGAGACGTTACACCTAAAACGAACAAATAACATGTTGATGATTTAACAAAATTGAACAAAGCACGAAAAATGGGTTATAAATTGTCGTTGTCATTACCGTTGTTGATTTTTTTCCAATTGGGTTATTTCTTTAATAAAGACGATTATTGAATGATTATATCATGGATTTTACTGACGGGATTGTTTGACTTCTTAAATGAGAACACATTCAGAGATGAACAGATGTTTTCATTGATTCCTTTTCTAGCCTGAACGGAACAAATAAGAAAATGACAGGCAGAGGAATATGGGGGGGGGGGAGAGGTGAGGTGCGACGTGTTTCATACCCCGAGATCACCACAACACTGCAATCAAACTGCGAAGCGTCATCTGTGCGATCGACCTTCGACCACGGTAGTTGAATGGCTTGGGCCAATCTCTTCTGTGCACGTAGAGTGGGTTTGAACAAACGAATACCGATTGCTTCCGCAGCGGCTGGGGTGTGGAGACACACCGACTGGGATGGGTGAGGTGGTACTCGATTCAAGCTTCACTTGGTGACCTCAGTCTTCCCGATGAGCGAGAATACCGCTCCCTGTGGCACTTTTTCCATCGTGTTGAAGCCAGCGTGGGCAGCGCTCTTTAATCCGCTGACTTCTTATAGACCAACTGGAACAAATCCCCTTACCTTTCATAAAGTCCTTTCCCTTACTAAAGAAAAAAACAGTCTCCCATCAAGAGTTGGTTTTGTCTTCTCCGTCAACCTTTCTTCTTTAGAGACCACTTGTTTCTATTCCACAGAATGCTTCGTTCCACAGTTCGCTTCACCCGTGGCAACTGTGGTCACATTTTGTATCTATCGGGGTATCAAAACCATCCGGTATGTATTGCTACCGCTTGCCCACAGTGAATGAATCACATTTCTTCATTGTTTACGCTATAAGATGAGACATGAACTCATGCGGTTGGTGCACCGTAATAAGTTTAACTATTCGTCCCGAATGAATATTATGCACAAACAAGGTCAGCAGTCTCGATTTTCCGGGTTGAGCAGGATGGGGATAGAAGCCTGATGTGTGCGGTGGAGACTTTTGTGCAACGAACCACAAAGAACACCTCAAGCTGGTACACTCAGTTATCATATTGCTGAAATCCATTTTACTGCCCGCCATTGACGTCATTTCGTGGCAAGTAAGAAGAAAATCAGTCTGTAATAAAAAAGGAAAAACTGTGGTTCTACAACTAGATTTCCGAGTTGAACGATTCTGCTGCATCTTCACTGGTGAAATACCCCAGCAAAATGATGAGCTGAGCTAGGGTTTGCGGGTTGGAAATACACTAATACAATAATAGAAGCTGCCAGCAATCTAGGAATTAATTGTTGCCAAAGAGTGATTTCGTCGGAAGAGTGCAACTAATTCAGCGAAATTCAATGTGGGGTGACTGTGATAATCGGATTAGCATTGAATATAGGAATATGAGAATCCGTACTGTACTACTCAGAACTGGATTGACTCCAAACCAACTTGCGGACAACAATGAAATACACGGAGAATAGGTAGCAGCAAGTGCCAATGTTTATTCTTTGAAATAAACCATATTTTATAGAAAGCAATAGACCGACGTCGGACGCATCGGTGATCAATATGGTAGGTTTTGATGGTGAAAACGGAGCCAAAACAGGACGATCAGTAATGCAGCGAATTAAACCATGTAAGATATCTTCACACTCCATCGACCATTCCCAAGCATCCGAATACTGAGCACGGAAAAGCGGCTGCCCCCTTGTGGCAAAGTTTGGGATAAATCGGGAATAGTATTGTAGGCATCCCATCACGGATCTCAAACGTGTTTGATCCTTTGGAGATTCGACGGTAATCCTTGGTTTCGGATCGGGTGGTATCCATGGGCATCAACTATGAATCCTAGATACTCCAACTCACCCAAACCAAAGACACATTTAGACTGCTTGATAGCCGCGGTTCTAGCGACGAATCGTTCTAGTAGCTGCGTAAGACGAGCATCGTGTTCGTTTATATTAAGGCCGAAAACGAGGACGTCATCTTGATATGCAAGCACACCGTCGAGTCCTTTTATTACACTGTCTACTGCCAATTGAAATAGACCAAACGATACATGCAACCCGAACGGGAGAAAATGGTACTGGTACGTTCCCCACGGCGTGTTGATTGTTGTCAAGTAGCGAGATTCTACATTGAGTGGAATCTGTAGGCATGCGTCCGCCAAAACGATCTTGGAAAAATACTGGCAACCATGCAATGACTTCATGAAATCCTCTGACTCCACGGTGGTAGCTGCACATCTCTGCAATCGGGGATTCAAGTTCAATCGACAGTCTCCACAGATCCATGGTGTGCTACTATCCCGTTTCATCGCCATGACAACCGGCGGCGCCCAGGCAGTGGATTCAACTTTGATTATCACACCATCCTGCTCCATTTTCTGTAGCGCTTTCAGAACACCTTTCCGTTGACCGTATGGGAGAACGCGTCGCTTTAGAAAAAAAAACAGGTTCGCCATCCACTTCAAACTTTACCGACGTTACCTTCATGTAACCAACGTTACCGGAACATTGTACAATCAAATGTTGAAGATGTGAGGTGATTGGTCTATCATTGTTTAAAGACGAATGTCTTTCTACTTCCTTTTTATATTTATTGAATATACAAGTGTACAGTCAACTTTCAGGAAGGGGGGCTGCGGCCATACAAAGGCTGCCTGGAGAAAATACAGATATAGGGAACACGGGCGGCGATGGAGCGGTTTGAACCCGGGACACTTAGGTCACTAGTTGGTGACTTAACCACTTGTTGGTATGTAGTGTGATTGACCCTCGCAGTACCCGCATTGCTCGCAGACACAGAATGGATGGGCTGTGGGCTGATACCAGGAATCGGATCGGGATTGACACACAGGACTCAGAGTGAACTCCATTTCATCAAGTAATTGCAATTGCTGGCCGGTAACCCAACACATGCGCACTGAGGTTGGGGCTAAAACAGCATTGGGACAAATAGCAGTGAGTGTTGATTTCGGTAGGATAGATTCACTGCTTCCTATGTCCAGGATGAATCGACGTTCCACACCAGACTCGAACCTCAAAGGGGCGAACACGAACTGGCTGTTGGGTTCAGGGGTCTGCAGCATGTAGGTTGGGCTTGAACTCTCATCTGCCGTTGGGATATGGGAATCGACGAGGTTGCACTTAGGCATTCGGCACACTGCGGATATGGAACATTTTACCGCACGCGTGGCAAGTGGCATTACGGAACCGACAGATCAGTTGAAGATGGTATTCACCACATGACAAGTAGCAATTGGTCACAGCCTTCGTTTGTGGTCGGTTCGAAATTGGTACTTGAGAAATCGGAAATGCAATATGAATACTGTGTGCAGCAAGTAATGGTTTGGTTGATTGGCGACAGAATAACACAGGAGTGTCCGTATTTGTAGCTTCACACAATTCATCACTTTACTCACAGATTTTTCGGACCCCAGCAAACGTGACGTCTTTGTTTTCCAACATCTTACGTTGTAATGAGATGTTGTTGCTTCCAGCAATCAGACGGTCACATAGTTGTTCTTCCAATCGATCACCATAGTTGCATTTTGATGCCTGTTTGTTCCACTTGAGGTTGAATTAGCGGCACGGAATTTTGGCAGATCTGATCACTGAGTTGAATTTGGTCCGTTCAGTGGCTTGAAAATTCACAGGGGAGACGGTGGTCTAGCAACAGGTGTTTTTAACTTCTCAAACGGCAATTCAGCAGGAACATTCGAGAACTCTAAATTTTCCATTAGGGAATACAGTCTTCGGGCGCCCAACGTCAAAAGTAGGACCAATTGGTTTGCGTTCCTCCTTTATGGATGCTGCACCATAGTTCGAAACGCTCCATCCACTCTTCGATTTCCGACCGGCTTCCTTGTGGGTTCAATTGTTTAATGACAGGAATCTTGATTGCGTGACTCCAAATTGTGGTAATCGGAATAGAATTGGATATAGAAATACGAGAACCTGTACAGTACTAATCAGAACTGAACTGGCTCAAACCCTAACTGCGGACACCCATGAAATACACGGACAGTTGGGAGCAGCAACTGGCAATATTTATTCATTGAAATAAAGCATATTTTATAGAAAGGAATACATCAAATCATTGGTTGAAAAACCATCGTCCAACCACGTAACGGTTTGCGCAAATGCATGGCATGTACTAACTCTGAATTCACGTTCGCCCGATGTACCATTGGTCCAGCTTCCTGACATGAAGCTGTACCCGGTAGTACTTGGAATGCGGTCGCGTATTTCTGGATCACCACAACTCTCTTCCGTCCGAAGTGTCTCGTCAGTTTGGCTTGCCTGACGGCTAGACCTGAGAAATGCAATCGTTGACTCCGCCTATTCATGTTGCACTCTTGAGTGATGTTCTTGAATTTCGATTGGTTGTGACTGCGCATCTGACTGATGCGGCTTCGCCGGGTGCCCTGTGGGAGTTTGTACCTGATTGTCTCCCTTGTTTGTCTATTGATGCCGATGGTCTCTGTATGATTTGAAGTGGATTTTGTCTACGTGTCGCTTGTGCACAGTGGCATCATTCAAGTCGGTGATTTCCACCATGGGTGGACCCAGTTGTCGTGTGACTATACCAGTGATGGGTCACAAACCATTATCACGGAAGTATATGATGTCACTGAAGTCGAAACACTGTAGGGAGGGCCGTAATTGTCTGGATTTAAACAGCATTGCCGGGCTCTCCTTGATGGTTGCACGTGTTGCGCTTCGGTACTGGAGTATTAATTTATCCACCAACGTTTTCCATTCATGTAGCGTTTTAAGATTGACTGACGCAATTGCACCCTTGACCTCTTGACTAAGTTTTCTGCCGCTCCTTTCGAAAAGGGGTGACGTGGAGCACTTCGAAGGTGTCGGCAACCAATGTTGTTCATGCATAGCTTCATTTCGCTCGCACAGAACTGAGATCCATTATCCGTCATAAGCACTTGTGGAATTCCTTCGCGACTGAAATATTTCCGTAGTAACTGTATCACAAATGATGCGGTAGGCGTAGTCTTGAGGAATATCTCTGGCCATTTGGAGTATGAATCGCTCAAAACAAGTGCGTAATACCGGTTCAGAAGTGAACCACAGAAATCCATATGAACCCTTTGCCATGGTATGCAACCTTCCGACCGTGAAGTCCAGTTTTTCGGCCTTGTTCGTAGTTTATGTAAACATGACTCAGTTCTTGGCTGTTGTACAAATGTCTGCGTCCAACTCCGGTCACCATCNGTCACCATCCCCTTTGTCGAGCCAATGATTTCATCTTCTCCACTCCCATATGTCCTTTATACAATTCATCTAGTACCGTCTTCCCTAGTGGCGATGGGATTACCAAATGACGGCTTCAGCATCCCTCGAATAGCTATACAACGTCTTCCGTGTGGTTGTGCGACGAATGATGCTGGAGTCTTATGAGAATAAGTTGAAGTTTACTTCGGTTTTGGGCATACCACATTGTACCCTATCGAGAGTACCTTCACATACACGGTCCCTTTATTGTCGTTCTGATTGCGGCTATTAATGGGCTCCGCACCCTCGTCGGAATCTGCCCAAGATTGATTTAGACCAGTTTGGGCAAACAGATTCATTCATTCTTCAGTCGGAACTGCGGCTATCTCGGTCGCTCGATAAACACTGTTTGAGTCAGTCACCTATTATTTAGGAATTTGGGATGTTATGAACGGTCGTTTTGATCAAAATGGTAACTTTATCACCATCGAACAGAAAACCGACGATGACTCAGTTTTGGGTTAGTAAGGCCCCAGCCTGACTGGGGACTCTCTTTTTGCTCAGTTTGTTGATGAACCCATTCGGGGTAACTAATTTTGTTGGGAATCTCGCTCATCGTTTGTAGCTAGATGTCAAATTGGTCCTATGTGGAAATTAACGGTGGTGTCCGAAATAGGTTTTGACTGGGCCACGTTTGTACTCCAACAGTGAAGGGTTTTAAACGGGTGTGTGCATTGCCTAGTCCAAATTTTCTGTTCGATGCATGAATAGCGAGATGATTCTGTCCTTTCATCAAATTTGAGCAGATGGTAAGAAGGTTCAACGAGCTTTTAACTCCGGTTCCATAGTGGGGTGATCATTTGAATGAATGAAGGGAATAAAGTGCCTTTACAACGCAAATTGCTGCTCCAAGACGGTTTCTGAGGTGCTAAAAATGCCATCTAAATTCCAGTTGCAAAAAATTCCGCTGCTGTTCCCAGCACGGTAAAATTTTGCTTTATTCTTTCTCATCGGGTACACAGACCCCGTGATCCCTTGACCTCTTGACAACTGAGTAGTTTATTTCAGTGGTTATTACTAAATCAGAGTTTGTTTTGTATTCCTTCTTGTAAAGGTTTTGTTACAACAAAATGTGTGAATTCTGAGCTGAATGAACCATTAGTAGCAAATTCATTACGTTGTCCATAAATCTAATTCCCGTGGTAACCAAACAGCATGATCCATCAACCCACAATTTTGGGGATCAAGCTTCACAGACACCCGATCGTTAGTTATCCTTTGATTGGTTGCAATCAGTCCTTCTGAATATTTATTATTCACTACTTACTTGTGCACTCAGACCCCCAATAGGTGTTCAGAGCAAAAAGGTTTGGGACAATAGCAATTGTTGAAACGATTATCTTGCGTCTCTCGACACATGACGTGCCTAGGGAAGACTTCAGTTTAAAGGTTTCAAATAGCCAGACAGACAACCAGAGGAACTGTTCGTATGGTTAGTGTAGATGTTAGTTCAGTAGTATCAATCTGTGCAGTTTCGGTTAAGTTAAAGTTCTAAGTTAAACGGTTTTGCCTTGAGTCATCCTTCAGTAACTTTTGTGCTCGTATTTGGACCCCTTAGTTACGTTTTCTGTGAATGCAGAAAGTAGCCTTTTGTCTTCCTGGAGTCGCCTTCACCGCAGATGGCTGCGTGATTTTTAAACACAACACATGTAGAAAGGCTAAAACATGGCTATTTCCGACCGGCTCACATCAGTCCTTCAACGGAATCGCGTTGACCACATACAGTTCGGTTTTTGTGCGTTCGCATTACTTCACAAGTCTCGCGTGGCAAACGATTCCACATCTTACACACGAATCAAAATATCAGCATGCTCGTGACGGTTGCATGCTGGCGTAACTACTAGCTGATATGAACCAAGTTAGTTAGTTAGTTTATCGCGGTATCACCTTAAAATGGGGGTGGGGGTGAATGGGATGAATTGAAGTGTTGAACCAGTTTGTAATTTGTCCAATCTGGATTCTAAGCGCACGACCACCTCCTAAGGCGATACATGCAGTAGCAGAATTGAATCACTAAAGTGAATCCATGCACTACATTGAACATAGCATAACTTATAGAACAAGCTCATTTTCACTTGTTCGTATTTATGAAAACGCATAAAACCATAAAGTCCTTTTTATCCATTGTATAACAGCCGAAAGAAATACTTTAGTTAGTCCATATTGGAATCAGTCTTCTCGGTTATAAAACATCAGATGTGTCAGTTGCGTAGTTTCGCATTACAGTATGCACTGAGCTAAAAAATGAAGTAAATTTGAGATGGGAAAAAATTGCATTGCTCAACCATTATTGTTTTACCAAAAAATAATATTATGATATGAGAACTGTATAGTTTTATATTTCATAGCTGATTGATTGAGATGTAATAGTTAAACTCGGAGATTTTTAGGAGAATATAGGAAAAACGAGAAATACTTGTTTTAACTTTTTGCTACGAATTCAACGACATAAACATTAATCTTGATAGATTTCTTTTACCTGGCCCACCATAAGGAATTATAGAAAATCGTTATCGAGTCATACACGAGGCATGCAAACTATAAAATGCTGAATGCTTGGTCAAAATTGATCAAAGAGCGGCTTGACAATTCCCTGACCGTTCTGATATTGATAACGCTTGCATATTGATTACTGAATAGGTGAAATCAGCCGACGAAGCAGTCACGTGAAATACACTCAGTGCCGCAAACGAGATTTCTGGAGACATATTGCAAAGGACAAGATTGTTCAATTAGATTTAGATCTCCTCCATGAATAGTGAGTTGATCATAGTGAATATGGTTTAAGGCATGGCAATCATTTTCCGTTGTGAACGCAGATTGAGTCGGAAATTAATTTCAAGGAAGTAACGCATTACATGCGGTTGCGATGCGGACGGTGATTTCACGTAGCGAAAATAATAGCATTCATGCATTGGCTACTAACAAGTAGGTGAAATTGATGACCACGAAAACCGAAATTTAAGTTACACCGTCTATAGAGTGTAGTGCATTGATCGGAGTGCACCTCGGAAGGCCTGCGAGAGCAAAAAATGTCCGTGTTTCAAAATACCAAAAATATGAAAAATTGTTACCAGTAATATATGTTGTGTCTATGGGTCATTCGTTTATATACCTTGGAGCTATCTCTGTAGTGGACAATTCGTTGAGTACGGGGACTCAAGAAGGGGACAATTAATGTTGCAATCATTACAGCGGCTAATGCGCCCATTCGACGTTGATCTTGTGGCACATTCCATGATGTCATTAAATTCGTGTGAGTACATGAGCTCTGCGTGTTCACCACTATACAGGTTTGCTAAAAGAATCGTTTCATTTTCAAGATTCCGTTCACATTTATTTCAAACCTTGATTTTCACAAATGTTCACTTCGTAAACAAAACAAAACATGATTTAGGGTAGCATTATTAATAATGGGGATGATTAGTGCCAGGAACATGACATTATTTACCATTACTTTTACTTTTTTGGTTGAATAAAGCATCCCACAACATGTTAGTTCTGTTCATCACTGGACCACACCGATAAACCACACCATCCATTCAAACTGTACAATTCACCAAATACTGTCCTGCAAATAGGATGTCATTGAGCCTCTGTATGTTCAGTTGATTAAAAACATCGTGCCTTTCAGAATGTAATGGTTTGGTGTCGTTAAGGTGCATTTTTCGCGTTTCACGTCTTGAGACGCGAGTCAATCCCAGTACAGTAGAAATGCATTTCAGTTGGGGCGGTTAGAATTCTTTGTAACAGTCGATGAATTTCACGGTTCACCTCTCTAGTCCTTGTCAGAACACGTCAGTCTGCATTGTTTATGGGAATTCGCACCCCAGACTACAGATGAAACCATACATCATTTGAATATGTTCTGTTTTATTTAGGAACACATGAGATAAGTGGCAATGCAGTCATTAAAACTATTCCCGAAAACGGTTGACCGATTGGAATCTCTTCAAATTGATATTCTGACTTACAGATTACAGTTCTGTTTCATTATGCACTAGCAATATTCACGTTAACTTGCAAGTGTAAGGAAATTTGAAGAAATTCTGAAACAGTCATGTAATTCTTCAATCTTCGGAAACATTTGCTATCCAATAACACAGAACAGCTTCGTACTCATATGGCTTATTTGACTTGTATTTGATCGGTCAAATTATACATATTCCGTTCTGCTCGGAAGTTTAACCAGATATTCGTTTTAGAGAGCATTGAAAATTATGGCTGCTCGAACGACAGCACCACATTATTTAATTAATGCCGTTCATGCATTGACTACTAATGAGTAGGTGAAGTCAATTGACTAGGAAAAGCACTGAGTTGTGCATCAAGGATCGTATCAAAGCAACTGTGACGGCCATTCGAGTTGAATGTGAAGAAGACCAATGAATCCATGAACACTCTGAAACAGAGATGAGCAAATATTGAACACGGGAAGATCAGAGTGTCTGTGGAGTGNNGTGGAGTGCTAATAAATTCCTCATGCAGAACAGGGTTTTTTTTATGCCTTTATTGGTATTGTTTCTCCCGTTCTAGGGAACCAAATACTACCGCATGCCACTGATTGGAGTCATGGTGCAGGAGGAAGTACGATGCTCGACAAACTGCGCTCTAAAACAAGTTGGACTACTTGAACATGCTATCGGACAGTTTGAAAAGAAACTTTTCCCACGCTTGCTATCAGCGTTCATTTGGCCACACAAAGAACACACCGTTCAGGTATGGTATCCATGGTTGAACCACGGCAAGAAATCTCTAGAACGTTCGCAAAGTTTGCAACCTAAATGGTAAGAAGTCTGTATAACAAGACGCTCTCCAAAATACTGCAGATATTGGGGCTTTGCTCATCTCAGTACGGTCGATCTACTCTTGGCTTACCGTACACTTTCAGTATCCTGCATCAACCAACCACCTTTGTAGTTCTGCGTTGACTTTATCTTAAAATAACCACCACAGGGACATCCATTGAAGTTGACAACATATTGAAAATCGGTTCTCGTAGCTCGGGTGAACTTAATTCCATCTCGCCTGTTCGCCGAGCTTGGCAGTTGGTATGCAAACGTTTCATCACCAGCCGAGGTGACATCATCAGTGCTTGTGAAGTGGCAGTGTTCTGC
>UZAN01049821.1:0-21440 GCA_900618425.1 Echinostoma caproni
ATGATGGCTTGCTCGCTTCACTGAGAAGATTAGAATCATCTCCTATAGAAGAGGTAAATTTCTTTTGTTTCCGAATTGTCTGATTTCTTTGGTTAGGACACAAAACCGAAAAGTGCGTCAAATGGTTGTTTACGATAAACGCAGATACTGCTCTTCTATTCATCAAAAAGCTCCAAGACCAGTGAAAGACGGCTTCACCGTAGAATGAGCCTAGCATTTTATATATCTGACACCAGTTCCTGAAGGGACTTGTTGTCCGATATCGCTTACGTTATCACTGGGCTAGTTGTCCTCCTACCACATCTACTGATTTGCCGGTTATACACTAATTTTGTCAAATGCTGTCAAAAACACCCATTCCTGAATGTGATTGAATTTCTCGACNCAATTTCCTTGTAATGAAAGATTCGGGCATGTGATTCTTCCTGATAAAGCCTATCGTATTCATACCTCTTATTCACATTACAGCTTTACGTTGGCTCCGGTGCAATAGTATCGAAGTCATTTATGGAAGCAGGACAACACGCCGCAACTCAGTTGTTCCTTGTTTTCTCAGACTGGTCGTTTCAAAGCCAAATGATTTTGACGAACTAAATAACACAGTCCAAGTATAACTTCCCTCTCCAACTATATGAACTTTCTTGTAAACAAGAGTATCATAATAAATCTCTGAAAATTTTCCTCCCCGTGGATTGTATTCTTGATCTAACTTGATTTGTACCACAGAAAAAACCGGAGTGGGTTTTCTAAATGTAATCTTCAATGAACACATCAAGCTTACGCAGAAAACTATCCCTCAACTATAACGGATGCAAGCGAAGGTGTAAAGTAAGAGTATTGTTGCAATTACATGTCTCGGTTGGTTGCCTAAAGTGTGACCTTTTTGACATTGATGGAATATATATAACAAAATACCATACTCTGACCATAGAATGAGTCATTATTAAAGTAAACACAAATTACTGAACATTTCTGTTCAAATGGGAAACGAAGATTGTCAGTACGGAAATCACTAGAGCATATCACAACCCGAGCGACCAAGGATACTTAAATTGCTTCTACTTGTTATGTACAAGCAGTACATAGGGGAAATGGTCAGATACGTTTAACAACACATGTCACTTTCAAACTACATAATTCTCATCAGCATCTCCTCCACTTTATTTCGTCGCTTCTGATCACATTATTCCGCTGTCGAAGTTTAAGAACATAGAGGATAATAGCACAAGTGGGAGTCGTCATCCGTGAACCGGGTGCATCAATTTGCTCCCCTGCTAGATTATAGTCGTGCACGACACTCAAGTGGGCACTCGCTAGAGCTATATGTGATAGGTCATATATTCTATATTATAATTTCACGTGTATATGCGCTTGCGTACACACACTCACCCACCCACTCACCCACATGCATGAACTAAAAACAAGCAGTTATCCCCGAATGCCACTCGTTATGGCCTGAAGCTTCGCGTAGACAGCGACGACAACGACAATACATTCGGTTGAAGGGGATCCAGACGGTCGTTCGTTCGTTGCCCGTCGTTGACTGTCCGGAAGCTGTGTGCATGAGTACGTGCACACTGGTTTGTGCATTTCGCGCACCTTTAACCCCTGATGATGACCGGAAACAGACGTTCACATATTGCCACGACAGTTGGTCCGATGGATTGTGACCGACCTCGGCAGGGCAGGACAGACAGATAGACAAATAGCAGAAGGAAGCAATAGTGCTTCTAATACGGTCGAATGAATAGATATGGAATAACAGTGCTCCTTTGTGTTCGCGGCCTCCATTTGTGTGTTTGTGTGTGTGTATGTGCAATAGCACAAGGGAGTGGGTGGGTGAACGTGCTGGGTGTTGCTGATGTTCCATTGGTGGTGTTGGTGTTGGTGGTGGCGGTGGTGGTAATACTGACTGGGAGGTACTCGTGTAAGTCAATGTGATTGTCAACTGAACCGAAACATCGAGTTTGTGGCGGATAAGACTACAGGGCCACAGGTGAGGGTGATGGTGGAACAGGCGGTACAGTGCGAGCAAGAAATTGCCCCGTCGTCGTCATCATCATCATCAACCGGACTGCGTGGTTCACTTGTCAGAAACGGCAAATAAGATAGCTAGATAGCCGTGGATAGATAGATAGATACAGCGGTAAATGATGACGAGAAGTAGCTGAGCGCTTATCTTCTTTCTTTGGTGGCCCAAGGGCAGACACACAGGCGTATATATGGCCAGGCACGTGCGGTAGACAAGGAATTGAGCCAGAGATGTGAATAGGCAGTGAAGAGTCAAAAAAGAGGCAATATTGAAATGGGAACGGGAATGGGGTGGGTATGTGGACTGAGCATTTGTGATTTGTCATTTGACAGATGCGTCGTTGACCACGGACGAATTGTGCTGGGGGCGCCCAACCAGAGATCAAGCAATAGTTGTGATGTTGCTGATGGTGAATGGACAGATTCGTTGGTAATTAGTCTGTCAAAATTCTGGTCCATCGTTACGGCCCCCGGGGCCAAAAATGTCCACAAGGCATTCTCACTTGCATGAGACTGTCTTAGTCGGACACAGGTCTGTTTGTGAGGGAGCGAAAGAAAAAACAACGGAAAAATGGAAGCACCGGTCTCGCAGGGGTGTGAATAATTTACTATAGTGACGGACAGCCATCAAGCAGCTGTGTCCTCGATTCCACCTTCGTCATACACACAAACACACATACAGATGCACATACAGAATAACATCAGCCCCAGTACTCTTCAGTTTGTCAGTTAAAGTTTACTTTTGTGTTTTATGGTCTCAGGTTTTTACTGTTTGTTCGGCGTGTATGTGTGTTTGTATGCAAATCAAGGAACCCGAGCGTGGTTAAACAACGATACCTGG
Source organism: Echinostoma caproni (assembly GCA_900618425.1). Lineage (NCBI taxonomy): Eukaryota > Metazoa > Platyhelminthes > Trematoda > Plagiorchiida > Echinostomatidae > Echinostoma > Echinostoma caproni. The sequence continues at coordinate 2,873 of UZAN01049821.1, forward strand.
AGGTGAGGCGCATACGCATGATTTGAGATGACTTAGACCAGCGGCCTACGGTTCCCCAGAGTGACATGAGTGAGTGATGGGTGCATGAATCCATTCAGTGACAACAGTAAAGACAACCACCATCACGTGGTTTTATGCGCACTGCAAAGTAGCAATTACCTTTCTGGAAATGGATATTGTCCCCTTGAGACACATAGGAGGAAAGAGAGATAGCGACCGAGCGAATACATTAACAGGTGATCGGAAACAGAAACTTCGCAAAACGGTATTACCTCTTTCACCCGTAGTTTCGTGGACTGCTTTTTCAAGTGATTAACTGGTAATACTATGGAATTTTACCGGTATACTTTACAAGAGGTTTGCTCGTAGTGTAGCCGGAACTGAACACTGGCCAACCGTTGATTGGCGGTTTCAGTCGAGCATACATGACATGTTCCGGGCATATATTACAAACTGGCATTCACTATCCCACACGCTTTCTGGTTTGAGGATGTACCCTTAGTGCACCACAGTACCTGCTGGGTAACAGTTGACTGCGACGAACTTGTATGGTTGGCAGGCCAAACGCGCACACACGCAAGCACATAATACTTTCCACAAACTGTCGCTACGCTTCATCGAATGTCAGGCGAACGCCCTCAGCATCCTGAGGTTTTTCCACTGACTGTTTTGACCGCTTAATGGGTAAAGTAATCGCCACCTCTCCACGACCTGGAGAGGCCCCTGGTAGCACACAGCTGCGATGGCTGCTAATTGTCTTGCCATCTTCTAGCACAGTTGAAAATGAGTAAACAGCAAAGAGTCAAAATTAGTGATGTTTCGATCAGAGCCGCGCACGAATCATTGTGTGCAATAGTCGGTGCCATCAGTTTGCACAAAGGGGGAAGGAATATCGGCCAAGATTGTGCACTGACAATCAGGGTGATGGTGGGTTTTGAATTAAACTGACGAAGGTTTTCCAGGAAGCTTCAGTGTGTTCTACCGCCCTAATCCCTCCATTTATTGCCATCACCTAATACAAAACCTAAACTTGTTCCATGATATGCGCTGCCCTTGGGAGACACGATACCTTCTCTGTAACTACATCTCGTCGAAGCAAACAAAGGCTGTACAAACGTAGAGATCTTTAGATAATGAAACTCTTGTCACTTGCTATCAAAGAGGAGGTACATTGACTGAACGGCATCTACACTCGTACACTCCTGTACAACAAAACCTGCCGGGTTACCAGGAACACCATCAAGCAATTGAGTGGCTAATCCTCGATAGTGTCTCAGACACCAATAAATGTAAAAGTTCAGTCTACCAAACAACAATTTGAGAAGTTGAAGAGTTAAACAGGTCATTGAATAGAGGAACCCGTAGCAGGCAGACGGGGCAGGCCATGGAAAGCACAAACACCTACCTCAGCGGTACAGAATCGTTCACTATTTAAAAGAGAGAATTTTCTCAAGAAGTTGCTGATTCTCAAACCCAATAAATCACCCGGTCCCGATATGTTGGAGGCTACCATCCTTAGAGAATGCACCCACACAATTTCGCTACTGCACATAGCAAATTAATGCTTGGAAAGAGGAACCATACCTGGTTGTTGGAAATCCGCCACAGGTTACTAAAAGAGATACCTCGAAATTCTGCCCTATTGCATGTACTTCTGTTGTGTGAAAGCTCATCCAAAAGTTACTTCTTCAAGGAACGTCATCTCAGCTGAATAAGCAGGACCTTAACCAATTTCCCCAACACCGCTCTCGGTTCACATTATATAACCGACCTTTTTCGGCTCACCATGTTCTATCAGCACTCAATAGAAATGAGAAAGGTGTTAGAATGCTTCTTGGTTTATACCAGAGCAATTAATTGTGTGTCTAAGTTGTTAAATATTTTGTCCTCCAGTGGAATATCACATATTGTCTTTGCGGTACTCATAGACTATTTCAAAAATCGATCACAGTTCACACGTTACCTTGAATGACCCTTATCCCTAGTCTGCACAATATGCGTACTACAAGGTGCCATTCTGTCCATTTTTCTTTTCCTCTCATATTTCATCCATGCATACTTTTCCGAATTCCCTGCTGATTAAATACTCAGACGATGTTGTGATCAGAATCAGCCATCCGGATGCATCTGTCACATCCACTCTATAACCTGGTCTTCCTAAGCTTGCTGAGTGGTTCACTGCATACAATTTTACTCCCGAACCCCCTAAGTGCGTAGACATGTGGCTGTCACTTTCCAAGAGGGAAGTAAATCTCTTAGAATCCTGTCCTGGGATAAACATATGAGATGATTCCCATTTCACCGAGTTTGGTAATCTGTTCGCAAAGGTTTCATTATCAGTTGAGGTGACATCTTCGGTGCTTGCGGAGTGGTATTGTTCCACTTGTATCCGTTCACTTATATACGTTCTTCTTCAGCGACTATTTCTAGCCCTTGTTCATATCGTGTTTGAACTGGTGCGCCACCGACCTAGCGGTTTTTAGTCCGCACTCGGATCACTACGTAACCTTTGTTGCATCATTTGATCCTGAGTTGCACCGGCGTGTACACATGATATACGTTGATGTGTCTGCTTACTGAGTTGTCTAAAGAATGCCACCCTCATGAAGTTCTGCAGCACGTTTTAATTAGGTTTAGTCAATGATTCTAACTGATTCGAAGTCGAACGGTGGGCGTTCTTGAATATTGTGAAGATAAATCGGTGCTTGTGTGTCGTGCCTCCGAGCTGCCAAATGATGTTCACGGATTTTGACTACTGATCCTCAAGCATCTGGAGTATCATAGATTTTCCTTTTTCACTAAAAACGTCATAATAGATCAGTGAAATGAAAGGGATCTTAATAACTAATATTACTCCTGTCGATAATACTGTACTTTCGATCATTGAAGTGGGCCCATTAAAATGTAGAAATTTGCGATATAGGAAATGGTCAGCATCTAAATGTTACTACTTTAGTGATAAACCAACCACTGACATCTATCACTCCAGAATTTCAACCTGTCACTTGTGATGTTCACAAATAATTGGGAGTTGGAAAATGATTAGTGGCAAGTCGGACAACGTTCGTTGACCGCAAAATACTCCGAAACCTTTTAATCTGACTTGTTCATAGCGGCATGGATAAATGACTGTGGTTTGAAGCGGACAAATTGCGGGTTTTGGAAAAGGTGTAATTGCCTCCCTTAATATGCTACATCCCAACTTGCATGAAAAAATCGATTCGGGGAGTGTATTTGGTCGGAGGTAACAGAAAGTATACTGAACAGTTTTTTCTTGATGCCGGACTTACTGGCTGACTGACCGACAAAAATGACATTCAAACAAACCACATTAGCCAATTCTGATAATCTTCAGGGTAAATATATTGACATAGTGGTAACAGGCACATCTTCCATACGAAGAGTTCAGGTTTCAAACCGACCTCGATTCTGCAGAACTTTCTTTTACATCTGTCATGCAGTTTACCTATGATATATCTATCTATGTCATCGATTTTGTTTGACGGATATATCACCGTAATGGTGAAAGCAAAAATATGTGGCAATTACTGTTGTCAAAACACCTCTCAGTAATGCCTAACCTTAATGATCAGGGTTCTGATGGTTGATGAGCAACGCGACCCAGTTTCAGGAATTCTCCATGGGGCTACTAGGATTAATGAGATGGTTAAGTCTATTATCCGCGTTTTTTCTATTCCTGTAAAAGAGTTAACTGCGGAACCTTAAGAGCATCATTTAACTTTCTGTGTCCAATTTACGCGGAGGATTCTCACAGATTCTGATCAATCATTGCCCGCAGAACTGACACCTGATACTCCTCTCAATTTCGCCAAATTTCATCTCGCATAAACGCTTATCGAAATTCACCTGCACCACGTCCTGCCCGTTTACTTACAACCAAGGAGAGGATAACAAATGAACTTTGTCGTAACGCTGAACTGTGAAATGTCCCCATGTTCGTCAACACTTTTTCTTTGCCTAATACGTTCCTTGTAGCAGTTGGCATGCATAGGTTTTTAACTGAAATGTGCAGTATTTGACAATTTGTGATTAGGCTTTAACGACCGGTCGTGTCAACAACCCAAGTTTCGGCTGAGATCCGTATGCTACAGTCTTGCCCATCACACAAAAAAGAAGATATGGAAGCGGTATCTTTTACCTAACATATATCACTATTTGGAGTCCCAGTTTTTCACAGAGTTCATTTTGCATAGTCATGTTCTAAAACCAACGTTGACTTTGTTGATAATCGTTCACTTTAGTCATACAAAGATGACAATTAACTAGCTAGTTTGAGTTTTAAAACGGAAGCCACTGTCACATGGTTAGCCCTGGAGTGCGTGCATCATTTGGAATCGCTCACTTACCAGATGGACTGACTGGACTAGTTCGTATTCCTTATGTACCCCGAACTGGATAATTGCGTTAAGTTCATCGAAACGGTATTTACTGTCAGAGCATCTTCTGCATCTGATTATGTACTGGTTATCAGAAATTTCCTCGTTCTTCTTTAATGATCTGGGTTACGGTTTCTACACTCCTGTACTCCTGCTCGCATTAGAACAGAACGAGTTGGTTCGTAGGAGAATGTGAGGGAAATTCGGGAAGACTTTAAAGTGCAAATGAACAACCCGGTATAACCTGTCACAAACTGGTTCATTCTAATCAACTGGTAATGCGAATAAAATATCCGTGTAAAAATTTAACATGTCTAACATTTTACAGTGTAAGATTTTGGAACGTCTCTAAAAATTGCAGCGAATATGGCCAGGGGACGGTATTCCATGACCTATGTAGAAGGATTGCAAACATTGGGTTTGTACTATACCAGTATAGGAGAGTCAGAGTAAACGTGATTTGGTACATCACAATACAGGATCCTGACCATGCATATCTTTCATCGTTTACCTTGAAGCCAAACATTCATGTCAGTGGGAATTAGTTCAAGTTATTAGTACAAAATTGTTGACTAGAATGCCAGTTTGTAGTATTTGGAACTTCCTATCACCTCACATTGTCCCGGATCCCATAATTGATTCATTCAGGTTAAAACTGGATGGATGTAGTTATCAAGTCTTTAATTTGGACATCCACAGCAGTAAATAGAACAGTGAAATATCCTGTCATCTTTCACCTCTCTCTGATCAGTCAATGGGTTCATTTGTGTGAAAATTCCACGGGACAAGAAAATAAAACGCCTGCAAGTATTTCTCACAATAAAACTTTGACTTTGTGGCCTTGTTTCTGCGTCTCAGTATCGAAGACTTCCGGTAGTCGATTGCCAAATCTATTGCTATTGGAATATTCTGGATTTTGGAAGTATATCGTGACACTCGCTAAAAGATGTGCTTCGATACAGTTCAAGTGAAAATAGTTGTTCAGAAATGCTCACCGATTCCACCTTTTAGTGACTTCTAGAGAAAGATCTATGTATGTTTGAGCCACTAGAGACATTTCTCGAGTCAGAAGTATTTATATTCATGTATCTGCAGCAGAGGCTGCGGAACAAGAGTTGTGCCAGATTTGTAACAGTACTGAAAAATACAAGAGTGAAGTTGAGTACCGAATACACGGTGTGTATCAGAACGATGGTAGTCTGGGCTTAAGTAGTCAAAACCGTGTTGATATGTACTGATCACTATGGTTAACAATCGGGATGAAACAACTAGTAGTATATATCACTCTGACCTTTTTCTGTGAACAAACCGATATCTTTATTTTGGTCAAACAAATGTCTCGGCAGCACTAAGAGGTAAAAAGTAATAAGATCACAATGCTGATTGGGACCAAAGAAGACGACAGATCATCTGATGATTCGGTACTACTTGAAGAAAGCGAATTGGGAATTGCAGATAAGAGGAGTATGAAAACGATTGGAATCGGAACTACTGATTCGGGTAGTAGAACAAAATCCCTGAACAATCGGTTTCCATGTGTATATCATACCCACTGTCGTTTGCATCCTAGCCAAGACGAGGTGAGCAAAGGGGATTAGGAAAAGGCATGCATATCAGCTCTCAAACACCTCACAAACATCATTTGACTGCACAATGAAATGGTTGGGGACAAAATAAGATACTGAATTAAGTTATTTTAATGGATGAGACATGGTTTCATGAGATAATGGTACATTTAGAAAAGGATTTCAGATTAGCGTATAATCGTAAAATGGATGGGTCCAATTACTGTTATCGGTATATGAACAAGGAATATGTTGCTTACTCAGGCGTTTCATAACTTAAATTTCCATGCAGCGTAAACGTGATTTTCCAAACAGGGCTCAAAGTACAGGCGCACTCAGATAATCCTCGGGGGACATTGAAGCATGGATAGGTATATGAACCGTTTCCATCTTTTTTGTTAACGTTTCAGTGGTCGGAAGAAATCCAATCATCCGAATAGTTAGTGTGGCTAAAAAGGGATCCCCAAGCTTCCGTCATTTGTCTTCACTGAACGGCACAGGACTCAGCTTTTTTTTCGTCATAGCTCCATAGTTCTGTCTGAAGTCTGAGGCGGAGTAGACCACAGGTGAATGAGACCGGGGTTGGGAGGGGAACAGTTAGAGGGGAAATTACACACCGCGCCATCAGTTCATATAGAGGATATCAATCACGGAGCCGTTGGTGATTGGGCGGCATCAAAACAGCGCACACTTGTTCTCATGGTTACCGAGTAATGAGTTCTGATTACTTTAACTTGGTGGTCCAGAACGCACTAGGGGACCTAATGCTCATTATTAGACAAGTCAGCAAATGAGTTAGATGCCTTTGTGATCTTTCTGAATCTAGACTATCGATGCAAATGACTGTTTATTTTTCTTTGGTTAATGGTCTATTATTTTGCTAATAATAACAGTAAACATTATAATTACTACTTATTATTTTCACGAGGTAAAATAAAGATAAAGGATATAATCTATAATTTGCATTTGCATTTGTACAACCACTATGAGCTTGCACTCTTCAGTTTCAGTTGAAGACTTACTGTGATTGTCACACCAAACGTATCAGTTTTGATTTCTTTCGAACTGTTACTTTGTAACATGTACATGTTGGGATTGATAGTTTGTTTCCCTGTGCCTCTCTAACCATATCATAAACGATGAGGGCAATTCTACCGTTGCACTTGGACAAGTTTTCTGTGGAACAAAAAAGGAAGATCAAATTCACTGTTTCAGTGAAAAAGACTGAAAAGCGATGCAACAGAAGACAGATCTGGTTCGAACGTACGATACACAATGTTCGGGCATATATTTGGGTGACTAAGTAGAACACAATGGTCACTTCTAGAAACCGGGGTAGTTAGTTTGAGAGAGAAAACTGGGATGTTTTGTGTTCACTCCAACTAGCACAAAACTATCTCTGATAGGAGAATGAGACGGAGTCTGATAAACCAAACGGGAGACAGAGGGAAGAGGATTGCATGAATGCAGTCAGCAACAGGTGTGTAAAGAGTTCCCCTTCAATAATGGAACTAAAAGGTAGGATATGAAAGACGAAGGCGCCCACCTGAAAGCATGATGGATATATGTACACATTGGTCATAACTGTAATTTTTTGGAGGGAGAAATTGAGGGGACAGCGGTAGGAGAAACAGTTATTTTTTTGGAGGCATAGATGTGCACCAGAACGTCACAAAATCATTGTCTATCCTGGCTCTATCAATCGAAAAGGTATCTTTCCTCACTAGCTCGTCCCTAAACCCGATTTCTTTTTCCTACGCAGTGCATTTGTTGGAATTAATGTGTGTGTGTTCAGAATATACGTTAGAGATGGAGAGATACATAGAAGCTGTATACTTGAAAGGGTAATACCGTTTAATTCATACCGATTTGAACCTGGGCGGTATTGCATCTACCGCATCATGCTAGCTCAGTCACGAGTGACTGTTCGCTGTCATCAGTGCCACCGTATAACTTATCTGATTTACGTCAACCGATCGAAGACAAATTGACGATAAGAATGTTATTTTTTGCGTACCTTGCAACTCTAGCTATGCGAACACTTTCGGTTATCTACTTTTTCGATTATCATTATCGGTCAACAGGAGGGACATTTGGACAACCACTTCAGCCGTTTGTTTAAGGTCGCACCTCGAATGCACAACTCAGATTAACACAGTCCAAACACCAACAAAGATGTACTGTCCAGAACTGATACAAAATACCGTTTCTGAACTATTTTACTGTTAAGTAACTCGCACGGTCCTTCCATTTCTATGAGAGTGCTTCAAGCTCTGCGAAATTATAATTTCAAGAGTTTCTCAACCAATTGTGAATTTAGTTGGCTCGGTGCGAAACCTAGATGTCTTTCATTGGAGACCAATTAGTAAAAGTGGAAGGTCCAGAATACTTCCCGAGAATCTGCCTACTGATAAAAACTGTTATCGAACAATCGTGACGCAGGAAACCGACATCTATACATCATTCTGAAAAAAAGTTTCCAATAAGGAATGTTGTTAGTATTAATGCAACCCACCAAATACCCCTCGAATGTCAGTGAACTTACATTGATTGGTTATTCAAGTTACTTTTCGCCGTCTCTCCAAAAATGATCATCTTCCAATAAGGCATTATTTCCACAATTCTCCTTTCGAGTGGCCTCCTTTTGGACAATAAGTCTAACTGCATTGCCTCGAACAGGATGATCACGATCAAAATTGCATCTCTGATTAACCTCATCCTGTTTCACCATTCTGGTCCCTCGCGCAACGAATCCTCAGATAAAGATATCACTCCACGGGAATAAAAATAGTTGCATTTATTTCCCCACTACTGAGCGTCTCGCAGGAAAAGGGCTAGTCCATCACCCTACATACTTATTGGTAGCCCACTAGGCATGCGAACAAATCACAGACTATTAATCCGTCAACAAACCCAATCGTATCATGAACTGCCAGTACTGTTGTTACTGATTTATTGAATGTGTTAATCAATTACTTCACCCATAAGACACAATTCACTTTTTTAACGGTAAATCTTCTTCCCTGATAGAAGTTAACTCTGGAGTTTTTCAGGGTGCTGTTTTATCTTCAGTTTCTTCTTTACTGTACATTAAGGACCTTCCCATCCATCCCAACTTTATCGCTTGCAAGTATGCTGATAACGTAAAGGTCAGTTGTCCCTCGACTGATCCTGACTGTTTCCGTGACCTTCAAGTTTGTCTAAATAAGATTTTTAGTCGGTCGACACCCCGATATTTAATGCTCAATGTAGACGTTTCTTTTAGCCTCAAAACAGGCACGCATTATCAAATCCTTTTGAGTAATCAGCCTGAACCTTCTGTTAATAGTAATGTCATCCCAAAAGCTCTGTCAAATATCGTGGGGTTACTTTGTCACATAATCTTTCTTGATCCAAACATGTTGAAAACATTTGCATTAGAGTTCGTGGGCTATACTTCTGCGCTTTTAGGCTTAAAAAGCTCGGCGTTCCCCTAAATGTAATTCTTGAATTTGTGACTGCATGCATTTTTCCACATTGATTGTACTGTTTCCCCGTATATTTTCCTGGTCTAAAAAAGAAAGCCTTGATTATCCTTTCCAGACCTCTCAAACTTCTTTCCCGTTCCAGTGGCATTTCAGTGACCGTTTTGGTTGACTTTATTGTAAGCAAGCATTTTGACTCATGCGATCGATTTATCAAATGAAGAACACTGCCTGCATGCCCATCTCAATAAATCGATGTCTCATTCGGGTACGCACTCCAAATTTATGGTGTTTTGTGCACGCACCATCACATATAAAAACAGCATCATCCCTTTTTTTGCTCGTCTCATGGTCAACCGAGTAAATGTTATTAGTGACTTGAGTAATCATCTCTCATATTAGGATTTTATCACTTCCATGTGTTTTGCACTTGGTGTTGGTGAGTTCTCCGAGGTGGAAGTGTGGTTCGCAGACATTTCGTAGCCAAACTGGACAACATCATCAGTGCGACTTCGCAATGCATAGTCTTTGATTGATCGATACTATCGGTCTGTGGTTGAATAGTCCTGAAACTGTAGCGAGTAGCCCCTTGTCCGGCGTTATCACAAAGAACTGAATCACCAGAAGTATTAAGTAATGCATTTAATATATATTCGGTTTTCGATGTTTCCCACTGTTGTCGTTGAAGGATTTATTTTGTACTTACCTGAAGTATTCTATGTATTGGCGACTAATGTAAACACAATTCCTGCGTGTTTGACCTATCCCTATGTGTTAACTCCGGTGTATAACCAAAGGGAAAGCTTAGGGACCAAAAACCAACCTGCGATCTACTGATGAGGTTTAAAACAAAAACTCCATTGGCTGTAAGTAATACGTAAGTATGAACACGCAAACCACTCACAGTGATAGTGAACCTGGAGTGATAAAGTGCACGCACGATAGGACAATAGTCTAATCAAGTCAGATTAGCTTTTTTATACACTCCTAGGTGGATATTCAACGTTTCCAACGAGATACAATGAAGCAAGGTGTAAATGAAAAGCAAACAGGGTCAAAACCAAAAATGCGAAAAATAAAACGAACACAGTACAAACGCGGTGGATGTGTAATGATTGGTCTTCGATGCAGTAAAATACGAGCAAAATAATGGAATAGGGGTATTGGTTTTAGAATTGTTCGTACGTCCACAAAGAAGCTCTCATTAATTACAAGTACGGGGATGAGACACATCTTTATCAAGTTCGACATGCGATTTTACTTGCTGTTGTTGATAACTGCAAGCTTTTACATATTTAAGGGTCGATTTGGAGAAACAGAAAACTTCTTTGGTGTGAAATATCGGAGTGCAAAGGTCCTCAATCAATTTGAAATATGAAAGATTGTATTCAAAATGTAATACCGAGCTGTTTCAGTGAGTCAACTTTGAAGATCAAATAACCGGTAATAGCCAGTTTGTTTGCGTGAGTATGGCGAGCTTGTTAATCGAATCCTGTTTCAGGGAAGTATTAAGGCATTTGCCTGCATAAGACCGGAGCAATATGGGGATAGATAGACTGAGGATTCGGTTGTGCAACCTATTATTTGTAGGATAACCAAATGGGTAAATACCTCTTCGGAATGAGCTGTATGCAAAAGTAACAGAAAACAAAATGATTCAGTTATTGGTTCTAAGGCGAAACGAAGTGTAACGAAATTTTTACAAAAGGATTCAGACTTGTAAAGAGGAGAACTGGCATGTTTTTTGTTCTCTGAAGGATTATTTAAGTGCTCTTAGAGAGATTTAATTTCGATTTTTAGCCAGTTGTGACAATTGCCGATCATTCCTGTCGTCCCGGGTGAATTCTTTTTTGAACGAAACGTGGCATCGAAGAAGCAAGGCGGATAAAGCGATCCACTGTATCGGAAAAACACACGTGGTTCGAGAACTGTTTACGATGAAACACAATCACACATACACACGCAAACTTCCGAAAAGCCATTAAAGCTGTGTTGGCATGTAAAATTCTCGGAATTTACGTGTTCCTCTACCAAATTAAAGCGAATCACATTGATAGCGTTTTCACGTTGCCTAATTGGTTGTTACGACTTACTATATGCAAGACAGGAGTCACACAATGGAGGACTGTCCTAATGAGGGCGTCAATCTTGTAATAAAAGAGACGAATAGGCTCTGTATTATGCCCTTTTTGAAATGCAGTCGACCACAATGGTTGTGCCATTGGATACATATCACGACCAGCACAACAACCGCATCACGAACTGAAAAGTTGTTCCGATTTTTCGCAATTTATCTGAGAAGGGTAACCAAAAACAAAATCCGTGATGTGAAACACCTTGGGAAAGTTATTTCGATAGAAGCAGTGAAGGATACAACAATGTGAACGCCTCAATCTGCTTCTAGTTCGTGTTTCAAACGCATGAGAGCCTCCGAGAAACTATAGTATTAAGTGTAAGCCACGAACTCAAGGCGAGATTGCGAAAAACATTGAAGGGTGACACCAGAACACGGGATATCAATTAAAGTTTACAAAGATCGCTTCTAATAACAACGTGAGTGATACATATGTTGTTTTACATCTCACGGAACAGTGAGGAGGACGCCTATCTTCTATATAAGTTGTAACTTTGAAAACACAGCGATGCCGGTACAGGTGAAAATGAACCTGTACCGATCTCGTTGTGTTTTCAAAATTACAACTTATATAAAACATATCACATGTCGCATCGAATTTTCGATACACTCCGAACGTTGTTCGGATCTGGCACTCTGAACGTGTATCTTCCTCTCCAAAATCACATTGGTGTGCAAACACTACAGAGAAATCAGTGTGAAAGAAATAGGAGCCAGCGGTTCCCTACTCTTGTTCCACCACTTCGCATACATAGAAGATGAAAACAGCTCAGCTAAGGAAGGCTTCGGATAAGCAGAGTTTCCAGTGGCTAGATTTCTGCACCACATCCGATACCAGTGCATAACTTTTAGTTTCACCAGACCCTTGCTGCTTGCTTCATCGGTTTTCGTGCTGCCTTCTATTCCCTCGTTTGAGATATATTGTGAACAATACTGATAGATGCTGGTTCTAAGTTGATTAAGAAAATATCTCAGTCACTTTATTGTACGATTCACTTACATTGAAACACGGATAAGTCATTTCCGAATCTATACTTGCTGCTTTCTGCGTAAAGACCAGCAAGACATTTATAGGTCACACGCATACTAGGAAAGGTTTTCATGTTGATACCGTACTACAAAAAATTCAGTGAAAGTAGTGATTTGTTCACTGTTCGGTTTGGCTGTCAACGCACAGAGAGTGCGATATATGAAACAAAAGTGAATACCTTCAAGCAACAGCGTTAGATTATATTATCGGTGTAAATGGACTGAAATAAGTGGATTTATAAGTTGAAGAATGATGGGCTTTCAAGCCACTATCTTGTCCATCGAAGTAATCTATCAACCTGCTCCATCATGGTACCAAAGTCCAAATTTCCCTCCTAATTCCTATTTATCACACCTCGTGCTTTTGAAGGAGCATTGCAAACCGTGGATGTGAATAATTTTTTATTTTCTAAGTAAACCTTTCGCGCTATTCTTTTCTTTTTTCGTCTGAAACAAGAGCATCAAATCAATCGATCAATCAATCAATCAGTCAATCCATTAGTTAGTTAACCAATTATACAAGTGGCGGAATTTATAAGGTAACCATAACTGAAGGAACATGTAAGTCAGTTACTCGATGACATTCGAAGTAGCATGACATCAAGCCAAATAATGCATCCCTTTTCGATCAGAAATGTGCCTGTGCTTTTATGGCATACGTTATTGTTAATCATTGACTCACCACTCAGTCCGATTAGACAAAAACCTTAAAAAGACTCTCATCAGGACTTGTACTGTCGTCCAAAGCAGAAAGCTATTTATAAATCATGAGTATTAGAAGCGATGATACACTACATCACGTGACTTTTACCAGCACCGAGCTGGTAAAAGTGATCGTGCAGGATGGGGCGATCGTTGTGGTCGTGTTAAATGAACACAGACACAATACGAAACAAAGTAATCATCATCTATGAATTAAAAATATGACTTGGGTAACGAGATTGGTTCAGGCCTACGAAATTCGACAATAGTTGAATTTGAAACAATGGTATCAGATGTTTGACCATCAAATCCGACCGCCCCTCTTGCGAAAATTCAACTGAACATGGGAAGAAAACAAGTGAACCATTACACCGTTTCTCACAACAATCACAGAACGGCGAACAGTAAAACGATGTCAAGTTTGCGGATCGGTTATCAAATTTTGTGCTAGTCCTGGATTTTTAGTGGGGCTCTTTTGATGCAGTATTTTGCACTTTATCCGCATCTACAGAATTTCTGCATTGCTTACGTTGAAAGGGAGAAAGGATATCGAGGTCATTGCTGAGTGGCCTTGTCATTCTATTCAGTTTCAATGACTTTTCAAAGGTGATCATAGGAAACAGATCTGGACGGCATGCGGTATACAGAAATCTTATACACCCCAGTGAGATTCGTGTCACTCCCAGATAAGAAGACGAGTTTCTGGCTGATTGGGATGGGTAGGGGGGGTGGGGGNGTGGGGGTGGATGGAAAGAGCGTGGGTGAGCTCAGTCACATAAACATACACACATGGAAGTGCACATTCAAACGATCATTCTGATTCTATTCCCCCGTTTTTTTTACGTAAATTCTTTTCCATCGGATATTTTTATTCTGAAAGAGCATTGGTTGTTGGGGGTTGCAAATTTTGTTGTCCATCCCATCCGATCCCACCTCGTCACAGATGTGGCTTTCAATCATTCTTCTTCAAAGATGGATCCCTTATTTGTCTGTACCGCGGGCTGATGTCTATCCGGGCGAATGCACTCTTTCGGATGGACCGCCGATTGTAGAATGTGATCGTTCACCAAAAGCAATTCATTTTGGCTACTGCACACAAATCCCTATCTGTCGAAAATGTCACTGATTGAGTTAAGTTTTATTCGGTTTCGTTTTTTTATTCAAAACGAAGAAGGGATTTAGTGGTCTTTTAGACAAGCAATCAGTTTAATTCATATCTAGAGATATTCAAAAGGGTGATCCGTACTGAATGTTGCAAAACAAAACTGCGCGAATCGCAAAATACGTACATATTTATTATTTGGTCCCAGAAATCTGCATTCCCTTTGAGTGCTTGGTATGATGTGGACTCAACGGATTACCGAATACGAACAATTAGGGCAAAACTGACCCTCAACCGAGAAACCGATACAGATACAAAATGCGTATGTACTCCTTCAGGAAGACTTCCTTTTGGTTAATATATAGTGATATGTCTTTAATCTAATAGGAAATTGTGCACATTTTGTCAACAGCAATTCAATGCTCGTATTTTCCCAATGGAATGCTGGTTAGTACATTAAATTTCCTTCTCTCTTCAACTCTGCAATGAAGTCGGAGCTTTTTGGTCGTTTAACACGATACCATCGCCTTACTCATTTTATTTCATTTTCCTTTTCCTTTCTTTTATGGAGTACACAAAGATACAGTTTTCAGGAAGGGGAAATCGGCCAATCAAATGGCTACAGTACAACACACTTGACGGGGAAAGACATGTGGTGGCGGTGGGATTCGAACACAATTTCTCCGAGGTGATCATTGGTGACGCTACCACCGGGTCACCACCGCCCTAAACAGATCGTGTGAGCAGAGCGCAGTTAGTATCTCAAAGTATTAAAGTTATTGGTGAATCTGTTCACAGTTCTGATTGGGATCTAATTGACCACGTTTCCAGAGCAGCTTGTGAGACTGGTCGGTTCACATGGGAAATTGTTCGAGGCCTTTAACGAATTGAGGTATACTTGCATTAGATCAGGCTGACCCAGAATCAATTTACCGTCCAGACAGTACTGAAGAAGTTTCAAACTGATAACCAGAAGTCTTAGACTGATTTGAGGAAACGCTGAATTGAGAAAGGTATACACCTCAATTTTTGAATGACATTGAAGAATCTGCTACTGGCACGAACTCGCCACCCCAGAAAAGCCCGAGTTGATATTAATCTTCTTTTTAAATTGGAATCTATAATGGAGGTGAATAACGTAATGGAAACAATCATTTTATTCGTTACAACGATCTATCTTACCCTCCCGCCGCCACCACCACCACTTCCATCCCCCACAAAACGGATGATTTGTCAGTTCCGTTTCTTTTTTCTCAATGTATGCCCATTCACGCGTCCAAGTTGAAGTGTATTCACCCCCTTTTGTATTCGTTGGTCAAAAGATTCAAGCAGAGGAAAGCGAAAAATGCACTGTGTTCGTCTCAACAGCTGTTCTGTCAAATCAACACGATTAATTCACAAGAGCAATTTGACACGGAATGTCAACTTGCCATGGAAACCATGTTCAAGCGTTTATAGAATCGTTATATAGAATCATCATCATCATCATCAGCAGCAGCAGCATCCTCAGTGCATCGGCATGATATCTAGGAAGGAGGGGTAATGTGGCGTGCACGACACTGTGCACCTCATTGGGCATCTACCAGCTGATAAGCGTTATTGTGTGTATGTGCCCGCGCGCAGGCGCACTCATTCGTCAATTCAACAACTGTCTATTTTGTTTCGAAACATGGGCTGAGAAGGCTCAATTCAGAACCAACTGTAATCTATTCATAATGACAAAGCTTACTATGAAATACTGGTCAGATTGAATTGGTTTGAATGATCGTTCAGCAGTATATCGTTTTATATGAGTAATGGAGGATGTGATCTGTTTTTATGATGAATTCGTGGTGTTAATGAAGCGTGGGCTAAAAAGCTGGGAAGCTCGGGGCAGATGTTTCGACCTGGTTGGGTTTTATCGGCGTACTGCGCCAATCCATCGACCCAACCGGGGATCGAACCCGGGACCTCACAGATAGAACGCATGCAAACTACCCACTCCCCCATCGGCAGCCGATTAGACCGTGTCTCATTCTGAATTTAATACGATATATCACAACCCGCCTGTTTGAGCTCGTTTTTGTAAGTATCGGTCCTCGCTCATCGCAGCACTAGCCTTCAGAGTATACCGTTTCTCTTCATTGTGTTGGCACAGGCAGGATCGCAGATACCTAAAACATTGTGTGCTTGTGACTGGGTTTATGAGTGCGTGTGTTTACGAAGTAGTTCACTTCTTCGGGTGGCACCCGAATTGTGTTCTTTTCAGCTTATACGTAAAGCATGACAATGGTATTTTCTTTAGATAAGAATGCGAAAAATGAATTAAAGTACTGTGCAAGGACTTATTTACCATTTTGAATCATTATCCCGCGGCGGCATCCTCAGGTTTCATGTTCGCTACATTTCGACTTGACGGAATTGGAGAAACATCACTTTCAATAGCTGACCCATGACGGATTAGAATGAAGCCTTTTTTGAAGGACTACTGGGCAATAATGAAGGAGCACTGACAACAC
The DNA here is from genome assembly GCA_900618425.1 of Echinostoma caproni. Taxonomy (NCBI): domain Eukaryota; kingdom Metazoa; phylum Platyhelminthes; class Trematoda; order Plagiorchiida; family Echinostomatidae; genus Echinostoma; species Echinostoma caproni. The sequence goes on from UZAN01049821.1 coordinate 19,764, forward strand.
AGCCTGAGTGACAAAAGAAGAAATTAACCTTATATCAGCATTAAACTGCGTTTACTCACCAATGGGAAAGGATTATCCACGTCGTTTACAAAAGTTAATTCTAAGTTACTCAGTCCACAAAGGAGAGTAACATCAAGTTATTCATTGTATGGTACAAGGTGGATTTATAATGGATCATTTAATGAAAGTAAGGTACGTGTACGAGGTGATCTAAAGATACAGTATAGTATAAAGAAAAGTTTGCGGGATACGGGTTGTAGAATCTAGAACTGCTTGGAAAAGTCGTGAATATGTGAGAGGTTACCTAATGCATTAGTGGTTTTGAAGTGATGAGAAATAACCTGCGATTGAATGGTTGTAATGGATTCACCGATACAAATTACAGGTTGTACCACAGCGTCATAGAGATCTGATGCCATACATCCTAGGGAAATCACGTATAAACTAGTACCACAAAATATTTGCAAATTATTATTTGAGGGAGCCTCGGTCAAAGCAAGGACGAAATAAAGTTGCATTGTTCACTCGTGTTTTGGATCGCTTAAAACACCTATTTCTGGATTCTCTATCAACCCACATTCGCTAGCACACTGAGTAAACCGTACTTAGTTTGAATCTATGACAAAGTTATGGCAAAAGGTGCTCGAATATTGTTAGAAAACAGCAAACAAAACACCTAGAAGGACAAGCATCCAAGACCTAAGCGGACAGGTTGCGCATGCTTGGACTATGTTCATTTTAATACCATCGAATTTAGGGAGATTTGATCATTGTAAATCAAATACTGCATCAGCTTAATCAGTCAACCATGTAGTTTTCTGAAGAAAATATCTAGAATTGATCAATTTGGGAATATGCCTTTGAACTGGTGTCACAAGAAAAGTCAGCTAAGTTATCAGTAATACTCTTTCGGTGTTAAATTATGTCATTAGACACACTCTCATCCCATGTTGCTTTTAATCCAGGCATTGGTTTGTTTGAGCTGTGGCTCAACTTTCCAACTCCCATGGTTGAACGTAGATGTTGTGCATTTTATTTGTACTACCCGCCGAATACCCTGTGGACTTCAGTAAGCTCAAACTTGGTGACTAATCCACAATTCAGCAATGCTGAAACCGACACCCCTATTCCATTCACAGCAGTTGCCCCCTCTCCTGATGTTTTAATTTAAGTACTGATCAAACTGAAGTATTCAAAACCTTCATCAACCTGAAGTCTAATAAAGCATGCGGTCCTGATGGACTGCCACCTGTTATGCTCAAAGAATGTGCAGCTTCCCTTTCCCCTGTTTTCACCAACCTACTCAACCTGTGTTTTACTGAACATTTCATTCCGGACTGCTGGAGAGTGGTTTCTATCACACCAGTACTCAAAAAGGGATCCTCCAAATTTCGCCCGATTGCTTGCACTTCTGTGGGTTTGAAAGTCATGGAAAAGATTTTACTACAAAAGATGCTGCCCCAGCTGAATGCACCTGATCCCAATCAATTTGTCTACCGCAGTTCCAGGTCAACCATTGATGCGTTGGTATCCCTTATTCATTATATCTCTTCCTCGTTGGACCGGAAATGTAAAGCTGTTCGGGTATGTTTCTTTGATTATAGTGATGCCTTTACCTGTGTTGATAGGTCCAAACGTCTTCACACTCTTTCTGAGAAAGGCATTCAGCCGGAGCTT
>UZAN01049823.1:3212-14225 GCA_900618425.1 Echinostoma caproni
ATAGACAAATTGATTTCATGATGTTAAATACTTACGAGACATCAGACGAACGAAGAGAGCGTTACGTTTACGAAACTAACTTTCACTTCAGCTTTTAGAACGTGGAGGGCCTACATGTACGTTCGTAGACTGTGTTCTTCAGATTGATTGACCAATTTCACGCGTGGAATCTTCTGAGTTTGACCATCCCAACCACCTGTTTGTGTATTGAACACCAAGAGCCGTGAACTACTGCATGTGCGCAGTTGTAAAAATGTGTGGCATGGTGCCATTGGTGAAGTTTGTTCTTACGAATTAACATCATTCACGGAGCTCGACTATTAACGTAGAAGATTCACTGCAACGAAAGCACATTCAAGTAATCCAGTAAATTCGTTTTTCCTCCCGGAACTTCCTATTTCGAGGATGCCCTTAGTTATATTTCATCATTTACTTTCTCGATTATTTTGTCATTTAGTAATTTTACTTTCAACGAGGGCACTAACCTATTTTTCCATTGTAACCTTACTTACTACCTTACTTTTAAGTTTCATTTTTAGGGTCGCTTTACTCCCGACACAGAGGTTCATACGAGATTCCGCTCATATAATATATACTATTAGTGTCATTGATTCTAACATTTTGGATTTTGATGTTGACTTTTTAACAAGTCATTCGCATATTCGAGGTCTTAAGGGTCAGTTTTACCAGAAGCTCCGGTTACTACTGTCTGATGATAATCAGAAAACATAACACAATATGAGCAGTGAGGCTTTCATAAGTCATCGTTAGATGGTCATTCTATCTGGTTAATCTCTCCAGAGATCACATTCCTTAATCCAGTTTGGTTGTCTACTAGGTTTACCTGAAAAATTACAGCGCTGTCCATCTTTTTTGGTTTGTGGAAGACAAATACTTGTGTCAGTGCCCGAGTTTGACCTGTTATTACGCTGGTCCTAATGTCGCCATTACTGGTTTGATTATTCCATCACACCCTTGCTAAGACTACTTCTTAGCTTCATAAAATAGTGCTGCCCAAATCGTCGCAGCGTAAACTCAACCCTTTGTAAAATCCTAAAACAGAAATGCATGAGAAAAGCAGTTTCTGTCGCTTACTGCATTACTACGGCAAATTCTGGATCTCCACTGATACCGTCGCTCAGTAAGCATCTAAAATAAAATTTTGTTGACGATTATTTCAAAATGTGAGTTTCACTGGTTTTCTCTTCACGAAAAACAAGAAAGATTCCACTCTGTATGCTTATAACGACAAATAGGGAACGAATTTCCTGTTTAGTATGACCAACTGTAGTTAGTTTATTTTAATTTCAAACTGCTAACTGCCTTTCACATTTTATTGCCTAGGTGGTCGGTTTAAAAAGCTGTACTTCAGTCATTCGCAGCCCCAACTTCTACTTATTCGTGATGAGGCCGGTGCACCTGATATTCAGCTGGCCAGTTGGGCTGATGCGCTTGTCGTCGTTGTAAGTCTGGCAGACGCGGAATCAGTAAGAATCGCAAGCGAATATTATACAATGTTTTGTGGGTTACGTGATAAGCTGGACATTCCCACAATGCTGATTGCTACACAAGGTTAGTTACCGAAATACCAAGGACACCGAAAGTCAGTTTAGTATGACTATCAAACTTTTCTTCCTCATTCATTTGCTTCATCATACTCTCCACGTGATATATTCCACTTTACTAAGATTAATTAATATGGGTTATCATCACCAACCGTTGCGATAATCCCATGAAAACCGTAATTCCTCGTATCAGCAGAGGAAGTCCAAGGTAAGCTGTCCAATGTTCATCTAACGGGATTCTGCCCGATGAATTGCTAACCAGTGTTGATTTGATACAACGAACTATGCAGGGACAAAAGTGGATGGTCATAGGAGGCTACCAAATCAGCTGGTATTGTCAGGCTGAACTCTTTCCACTCATCTACCACACAACCCCCCACTTTCCACTGTATGTATGTTTGGTTCCACTGATGTAGGTTCATGATGTAGCCCGCCGTTATCCTTCTCGACATCTGTCTCAGCCATACTGTGTCACTCGGAGCCTACCGTTTCATTCCTCCGACCTCACTCTGCGTTCAAACTTTCTTCGTTCAACGTGAGAACCGTAATGCGTATTAGAAAAACAAATAGGTTTGGCTCGTATATACGGAAGTATAGAGGTTGATGTGTGTTGTCTCTCGGAAACACATTCAGAATCCGAGCCCAATAATCCGATTGGCAATCCTTCCAATCCGAGAGAAGCGTTTCATTTGCGCGTTTCCTGGGACCCTGCCGCATGGGCGTCTGGTCAAGCAGGCGTTAATATTGCCTTCAGCGCCAGGGCCGAGGCTGTATTGAATTGGGTCCCGGTGGACAACCGTCTGTGCGCAGCGAGACTTCGAGGCTCAAGTAAAGTCACTAAACAGAAATAAACGAGGGGCGCTTATAAGTGGTTTCTACATATTCTCCCACAGGCTATCGTCCGGATACAGTCAAAGATGCCTTCTATCACAGCTTACACGAGCTTCTTCTCAAAGCACCTAAGACGGATATCGTAATTCTAACCGAGACCTACACGCACGCATTGACCGTCTATCACCCGATAAGACCTATCTTGGTGACGATCAAGGCCTTGATAGCTGTCGTTAAGATAATGGGGATAGACTTATTCGCATATGCTCAGAGGAGGGCACTGCTATTCTATTTGTATATGTCAAGTTGTCTATGCAATTTGGTGGTCGCAGAAAATGAGATGCAATCCGCTTGACATCTCTAAGCTTTCCGACCCGGTCGTGCTGGCCGACTGCCAAAACGCGTTGGCCGCAAGACTTACAACTACCCCACCAATATGCGTAGATCAATATTGGACAACCATTCAAAACGCAATGTACTCAGCTAATTTACACAGATGTGGCCTAACCCGTCGAGTTTTGAAGGTGGGTCCTCTCCAACATTCTCAGACTTCTTGACGCAAGTCGGACAATCCCAGCAGAAAGCGAGTGCAATGGACAGCACCTCTCTGCGGAGGGTGAACTCATAAAGAGCTTGGGAGACGACCGAGAAGCCTGGTGGACGCTACCTGCAAAGGAGACGGAATCAGCAGCTAGGTGTGGAAGCACTCGGCAACTGTTCCAGCTTATCCGTAATACTGGTCCCAAAAGACAGTTCGAAGTAGGTGGCACGCTAACACACAGTCTGCACCTACGCTTGGATTGCTGGGCAGGGCACTTCACATCGCATTTCAACCAGCCTTCTGCACTGGCTGCTCCAAGTAGTTCTCTTGAAAGGTCATCCTGATCACTATCCACGGAACCACCCACAGAAGCGGAGATCAAAAAAAAACTCCAAGGCCTGAAACGCCATAAGGCGTCTGGATCAGACAACCTGCTACCGGCCCTCTTTAAACATGGTGAACAGGCTCTCGTGAGAGGGTTTGCCAGACTGTTTTTGAAGAACGAGACTGTACTCTATACAGATGGAGAATCGATTGCTATACCCATCGACAAGAACAGATGTCGCAACCCCCGTTTCAATCACGGGCATAAGTCTGATTCCTATAGTGCCAAAGCTGTTAGCATCCGTTTTGTCACGCAGAACGAGCCCATTTCGCGAAAGACAAATCTGCGAAGAGAAGGCCCGACTTGATGCAAGCTGTGGTGGCATAGGTCAAATCTTCACCCTTCGTTAGCTTTTAAAACACCGCCACGCATACGGACGACAAACTATGGTTGTGTTTTCAGAAATCAGAGCGACCTTCGACTCCATCGACCGCCTTTCACTGTGGAGCTGTTTTCCAAGATAGAGAATACCCGAGAATTGTATCCTGCTTTTGAGATAACTATCGTCAAATCTCGCGAAAGGTTGTGGTCTATGGTTAACTGTCACCCTCTTTTCCTGTCACCAACGGGATACGACAGAATTTCCCCCTCTCTCCGTTTCTCTTTTTCATAAATAATGTTCTACAAAAGGCGTAAACAAAGTAACGAACGCTGGAGTCGAGCCTCTTCGTAGAACTAGAGTATGCCTATGATATTGCCTTACTCGGTGACAACGCACCGACGATTCACGAGTCACTAAATCGTTTGGCCACTCAGGTTACTCGTTACAGTATGTCCTTTGTACCTTCAGAGTACGAGATGTTGTTGCAATATTAGCAGGAACCTGTTCCTGCACTTTTATGTGTAACTACTCTGTAACTAGTCGAGTTGTATAACGGCTGATGGAGATGTGGGCTAGGGTAAATTGGCGTTTACTAATCTGTGGCATCTTAGGCGTTGGTGCGACATATCCCTTTCAGTGAAAAGGCGTGTGTGTTGCGCAATGGTTTAATCGCTGTTATCACCGTTCCTTGTACCTTATGGACCGAGGTTCGAGCCCCTCCACCGCCACCCAATTTTGGTGGTAGACAGCTTTGCTGTCGTCCAGTTCAATACCGCGCCTTACTTAACGGGGCCTAATGTGATTCGCCACTTCAAGTTCTGGGGGCTTAGGTTACCGGTTTCCACAACTGGGTAGCAGATCCTCATGACCATGGGGATTTCCCTGTTTGTTGTTGACCACACTGTGTGTAATAGAAAAATGCGGTACGCATCCTGTTGCTCTATGGCTGCGAAACTTGGCCCCTCTGAGCAGATCGTGTACAACGACTTTCCCTCTTCTACAATAATCGTATGCGCAACATCGCTTGAGGTCAGACAACGTGTGTTAGGGTGACACACTCTTCCACGGAGCAGAACAATTTTACTGCATCGTCTGAGGTGGCTATGGCACGTCCTACAGATACCTGAACAACGTCTGTCGTACCTTGCGTTATTTGCAGACACTGATCCGGGCTGGAAGGAACAACAAGGTGGGCAGGCTATGGCGTAGCGTAGAGGATCGAAGAGATTGCTCCCGGATTTGGTTTCTGTCGGGGTTTCTCGGCTCCACGACTGGGTCCCCAAAGATTCAGATAGTCTGAAGACACTGCAGGATATGGCATCGAACTGAAGTCAGTGGCATGAATGCATCCTTTTTTGTACCCAATTCCAAAAGTAAAACAGACAAACACGAGTCAAATTGGCCTGCGGTGAACAAACAAACGAAGTTGACATCCTCATAATTAGCTGTTTCTATTTTCTCCCTTATTCTGTTTCTGTAATTCTCTTTCAACTCATGGTTATTTTTACGATATATCCGTAAAAATTGGTGTTATATATAGGCCTCTTTTTATTGAAATTTCAAGCATGATTAGATTTTTAGCTGTAAAATTCCATCCTGCGTAGTGAGCAGGGTCACGGAGGCATGCACGGTTTCGAGTTCTCAATCAAGGACTAAATTTATATCACACCACCTGCTAAAAGTAGGGGTTTCTAATTCACTTGATTGTGCGGGTTCACCCGTCTCCACCTTTAGAGGAGCATTCCTCTGAGTGGCGTTAAACAGTTCTCCCTTTTCAAACTGTTTGGTTACGAGAGATCTGTCACTTGTTCTGTCATACACTTCTCAACCTCGATGCACAGAAAGCCTTTTACAGGACTGTCTATGGTCTTTTGTTTCTGAGCCCGATGTTCATGTTCATGACTTTAGTCGGTGGATTTTTCTTTCTGGACAGTTGTGGATGACTTGCGATAACAAAGCCTAGAGCGCTATGCCTTTAATTGAGTCTTTACGAATGTTGGTTGGTCTAGCATACTGTTACAAAGCGGTAATTTCGACCCACAAAAATTGCTGCTGAAACTCATGGCTTCGATAACCTTTAAACTGTCGATGATTGTATGAATTAGGGTAGCTTTCGCGTGTTAAAAAGTGTTTCCTGAACGTATGAATGATTAGGGTATTCTCTGTTCTACCCCATTCTGTTCGCTCTGTTAGCTCCAGTTTAGAAGACTGTTCTTGGTGGTCATTGACTGGCGTGTTTCTGGAAAATCCTCTCACTGGGTGACTGATCGTTGATAAGTCTGACCATTTTTACGAGGTTAAACTCTGTGTTGGTCCGTTTTTTACCTAAGTCAGATCGACCTGCATAACATGCGTTTGTTTACCTTGTGTATTTTTTCAGCCGCACCGGGTTGAGTTTTCTACGCTACATTTCTGCTACAAATGAAATATTTTTTGAAACGTCTGTTTTATTTTCCCCTGGCTACCAATTGCTCATATCAATACACCTCCGCCAAATGGACTGAAACTTCCGCTAAAACTATATGCTTTTCAATTGCGTTCTGTTATGCCGTTCGTGTTAATTTCGAATCGAAATTCAGATGAAAGCAAGCACTTTTTAGACGGGCTTTAGTGCTTAGATAAATGTCCATTCCCGTGTGCCCAGTTCTGTCTTTAAGAAGCTTTTCTTAAATGCTCAGAAGTACGTTCACTAAGGAAAGCGTTTGTTTCACTAATGACAGCTTGATAAGATTAGTTGATCTTACGGAAACTCACATATCTGCTTTTGAAGGGTGATGTGCTTCATTATGTGGCGTTGATTGGAATAGTGTATAGTCATTCGGATTTCCATTTGCGATGAAATTATTTTTGACAAAGATCACTGTGTAGCTGTTTCATCCTTGTTGGAACACATTAGTTCTGCCTACATTTGATGACCCTATAGAAACTTGAGCCACTCGAACCTTCGGTCATGAGTCAAAATCCGTACCCCTGTTCTACGTGATCGACAATTAGCATATTCAGTAAAGGGTTATATTCGGTTGTTTGGGTTAGCGCAGCAGCACCGCGTTTCGTATTTATGAGTTTCCTTGCATGGAATTTCTCTTATACTCTACGTTTTAAATTTCTTTGAAAGACGACACCCTAAAGACTAAAACTCATACCCACGTCTAACCACAGTGCTTGTTGACTGTACAAAGCGAAGGGACTAACCCAAACACAACATTCTGAATATATATGTATATATCATACTTGTCTGAGGACAGACCCTGTGCCAGGCAAATCATGGTACAAAAATCTTTATAAAAAGAAGAAACCTTCCATGATCGGTTTGTGGGCTGATTACTGCCAGGTTGCCCAGGCAAGAGTAGCGCAGCTGTCTGCTTCCGGGACCTTAATGTGCTTGTTCCAAAGTAGTCAAATGGTATTAGTACCAGTGCAAATAATTGCGCTAGTTTTTAATATCACTAAGACAGACAATTGGCTTCACATTGCACGGTGAATTAAATTAATACATTAATCATAGACTTTCGTAATTTTTCTATCCATTTTTCAGATGCCTTAGTCACCGGTCCCTCTGCCCCGGCCATTGAGCTGCATGTACGGCACCTATTGAATTCCATGAATTGGTGTCCTTATTATGAGACATGCGCAGTTTATGGTTTGAATGTCGAACCTGTCTTTCAAGAGAGTGAGTTTTTTGCGGTTTCTTACCACGAAGTATCCCTATTCCGCGATCACGCTAGGGGCAAGCAACGAGCTACTTCATCATTATTAGCGAGGTGTGAAACAACCGTAATCGGCTTGGTTTTTTCTGTGCAGTGACACAATGGCGCTCATAAATACCCAGTTACTCTACCATGTTGCTTTAGGATTATTAAGCGATACAGTTCAACACAGGCTGTGCAGTGCAAATGTGCTACGAAACTGCGTGTGAGCAAGCTTGACTATGTACGTCGGTCATTTGCTTGTATCTTCTGCAGATGTTTTGCCACGATCAGTGCAGTTTGCCTCGCTATATTTCGTTGCACTATAGTGATGATGATGATGATAATCATGATGATGCAGATGTTTCCTCCTTAACTGTTGTAGATTTACACCGACTGAGTTTCGTTCTGGTCACCTCTGTCGGTTTTCTATCATGTCGCCATCTTTTTCGGGTTAGAGTTGATGCGCAGTTACTGAATGACTTTAAATGTCTTGGATTCGAAGAGTAGAACACTTTGGGATCGATTCCTAGATAAGAGGCAATTTCCATCACTACTAAGTATATCAATGCTGATTAGACTTTTCGAATTTCAGGATGAGCAGCGTTAGAAATAGCTTTCAGTTTTTTGTTTGTTTTTCAACGGATTTATAGTATCCGTGCTTGATAGCTCCCTCCAATTGTTTAACGATATCCCACCGTTTTTTCTCGCGGTATTATTTGGCCAACTTAAGAAAGGAAAAACGAATAAGAAACAAAATTCGTGTTTTTTAAGGGTGCTGTGAGAGCTGTAGTACAGGCTTTGCACTAAACTCAGAGCAGCTGCATTCTCCCTTCTCATACCCTGAATACTTAATTAGTTTATATTTTGGCTGAGTTACTGGGCGTAAAACATGTTACGATTGTACGTACGTTAATAGAGTGATGTGCTGTCCCAATCTAAGATATTCGTTGTAATTAGTAAGCTCATATGTTCGGATTTGCAAAGGGACATTAATAATGTTAGTAGCAGTGATGATGATAAGTTAACTGTGCTGTCGTCCGGTTCAATACCACACCTAACCTATCGGGGCCTTATGTGGTTCACCAATCCAAGCCCCGGGGCTTAGGTTACCAGTTTCAATCACTGAACAACGGGTCCTCATGACTATGGGGCTTTCCTCGTCTGCTGTTCATCACACGAAAGTGTGTAATAATAAAAAATCGTCATAATAAATATTTGTCTTAATTCTTTTTTGTCGACTACAGTTATGTGATTACCTTTCAGGAAAAGGAGGGACGAAGCAGGCGCTCCGTAACTAATGCGGATATAGAGCAGGAGAGGTAGCTAACTAACATGAATTGGGTAAATGGTTTATTGCTGATATCAGTGTTTCAACTATCCGCGTGATCGAAAGAATTTGAGTGCAGCTTTCAGAGTATTTATACTTCAATATGTAACTCTCAACCACATGTACAAAATAGGCAAATTGCAAAAACACACCTGATATCCTTAGTTTGTTAGTGCACGTTGCATTCCGGTTACTCCCAGTCGAAGAAGTGGGCTAACCTGGGTCTTGGCTTAAGGTCTTCAACGAAAAGTCGGACCTGAAAGGCACTAAGATGGACCTCACGTTCCGCAGTTCAGTGGTGCTGAATATCCAGTTATTGGGTAAAACAGGGCCAGGTGCCCAGTATCAGGTTGTAGACAGTATCTTGGATTTTGATCCTCGCATTTAGGTAGTGAAAAACTGCCATCCGAGGGCGGCGAGTATGGCTTCCTCCTTAGATTCTGTTTGAGACCCTGGTGGTTTTACAGCAGTTTACGAGATAGATAGAAAAGCTGACCAGTCATAACTCAAGCCACTCACTCCCAAACGTACTGAGGCTTTAAGAATAATAACAACTGAAGTTAGCCGCTGCTTGTGATAAAATTGCATTTTTATCTAAATTTCTCGATGAGAAAGTTCAACACTACATATATCGGACATCCGTGTCTCTTGATTGTCTGCACTCTGACTTTTCCATCCAACAACAGCTGAAGAAGTGCATAGAACGAACACATTTCCCTATTTACTATCAGTTTCACAGCTAGCTTTCACGTCACATCTTATTTACAATACAAGCAACAGAACTGTTAGCTAAATCCCAGTACTGTGCATCATCTTGGTAGGTCTATAAGGCACACTCTCAATATTAATGGTAATGTGACTAGTAAAAACCAGAATGGATTATTTCCATTGACTGAATCCGATTATCCGAAGTTTGATTGTTGTATTCATTTTCCCCTGCGTTGACAGTTGTTGCCCGTGTACTATCACAACGGGATAGTGCACCACATGGGGACAATTCGAATAGTGATGCTCGATCTGGTCGTGCTCCATCGTGCTCCTCGTCCTGTTTGGCGCCGAACACTTTGCCAATGCCAACATGCTTGTCAAATTCGGAGGCAAAGGTATTCACACATTTTGCATTTTTGCGTTTTTATTAATCTCTTCCCTCTGTAAAAGTGTTTTTGTTCGCTCAAATCATTTATGCACTTTTGGAGCTCTTGTCTACTGTCCCACTTAGATTTACTGGGAATTACCCTGCGTTGGGAACACAAATTAGTGTCACTTTTAGCAGGGTGAAATCTTTGTCCACCCATCAGAATTAATTACGGATTATAGATGTGGCTTACAACCTCTGCTAAATAAAAATCCCACATTTCCACGGTTTATGTTTCGTTACACTTTCACTGCGTGTCACTTACGGCCTGTATATTATATTTCACACTCATCTGAGGTCAGACTGTGTGCCGAACAAATTACGGTACGATAATCTCCTGTTTACTGTAAGTTATACTCGAACTGTATTGCGAAAACGACTTATCAGGACCGCTAAACTATGCGGACGTACGATTAATGTCCTGGTTATAATAGTAAATTTAAGTTGATACAGAGGTCTCTCCGTTGTCTATGGTTTTTTGCTGTTATTCCCACAAGTGATGGCCATTCCCCATTATCTACGAGCTCTTCTACCCATACAACTGAAAAACCCCTCTGTAACTATGCCGTTTTCCCTGTTAGGCAGTGACGGATAGCCCCCTACATTTCATGTCTTTTTAGGATCTCGGTTATTAAACGTTTGAACTAATGCTAGCCTGTACCAGATGGAAACGTAGTTTTGCCACTATTTATCATTGTATCCTGTCTGTAACGAACTGTTCCATAGGATTAACCGCAATTCCCGTTCAAAAATTCGAGGAAATCAATTTTAACTATATATACTAGGAATGAAAATAATACTAATGATGAATTCCAGAGATAATCCATACCCATTTTTCTTTGAATTAGAAAGAATTATCAGGAAACTCACATTTTCCCTGACACGAAGAAAACTTTTATAGGAAGTAGTAGGTAATAACTAAACAAAATCGTACGGAATCGTACGATCGATTTCGTGGTTCTCGCCCCGTTTCGGATGCGCGTATTCGGTACTCNCCACACTGTACTCATTTGCATCTCAGGGAGATATTCTGAGACCAGTCAGCCTCGACTAATCGTTAGGATAACTTCTTTGTTTAATATATACAAATTGGCAAATCGGAGCGTCTAGTCTGCACACTATGCATACTTTCAGGACTCATGAAATCTGGATTGTCCATTTCGGTGAATTTCACTCAAATAACTCAAAACGCGTTCAGTCTTCTTCTCGTTCTCGGTA
>UZAN01049824.1:2097-21434 GCA_900618425.1 Echinostoma caproni
TTCGCCTATTCGCACCAGAACTATGTGCACAAAAGCGACTGGTTCAAGCTCTTCAATTATCCTGACCCCAAATTGATCATCAACATCACCACCGCCAACAACAACTCTCGAATCACAATCAGTCTCACCCGAACCCAGACACATAGGGCTTACCCCACCCCATCCATTCTCCCCAGCCCAAGTGACAATTCAACCCAGCGTGAAAATGTGTCCGCACTAACAACAAGCCCTTATGTGATCCGTACAGGCACGATTATGAATCATTCGAAAACATTTGTTCGCCTTAGGACTTGTGTTCTGATGTTACGATGGAATTATTCTGGTCTTTACTTCTGTTAGTTCAATGCCAATAAAATGCACGATTTCTCAATTTTGACGATGATTTTTTGTGCATCAGTTGTAAAATAACAAAGCCACAGTAAAAGATCAGCTAGAATTGGGCCATCATTTTCCAAACGGTAGGAGGAGGAAAAATAGGCTAATCCACCCGGACTATTCTCTGTTTTAGTTGTGTGCAACGTTTCTTCACTGCGGTCAAATTCAACTGTCGTCTTGCCTAGATTTGATCGGTTTTCTCCCTTTTGCTTTATGTCTTGATGGAGAAATTCTGTTGATTGTGCAACAAATTCGGCTTATTTAAGCTAGAATATGTTCATTAGTTGGCTTATTTACAGCGCATTGAATGAAGAGAGACAAGCAATTTCGAATTAGTATGGTCAGCTTAAAAACACTAATGAACCAAGAATTATTCATGATAAAAAATGAATTTTCATGATGCTTTGCATAAAATATTATCCAAATGTGAGCTGTCACTTTCGAACTACTACAAATTTCATCGCAACACTCAAAGTCACGAAACTTTCCATCGGTGGAAGGGAAGAACTAACAACATAGAACTGGGAGATAAAATCAGAAATAAATGCACTTTACCCGTAGCCATCAATATACATGCATGATATTGCAAACTGAAATGTATTTCCGACTGAGAGTGATGTTGCACGAGTCTGATCAACACCTGTACAATGAGATCTGGAAAATTTCCTTAATCAAACTCCCGTGTCAGGATATGATATTCAGATTTATCACGGAAAAATATGGTTTTGTGAATGCCCTTCAACAGTGTCAGTCACTGAAAAACTTAATTTATGGGTGCAGTGGATTTAATACTATCGAGAGTGCTTCTCGTCTATGCCGAACATCTATTGGATATTTTACCCGGTTGCGTAGGGTGACATTTGAAAAAGCTTCTTTCACAAGCCGCGCTGTTCAAGGCTGACTTTTATGCCCAATTGGAGCGTTTTGTTTTTCGTGCTTCATCATGATCAGGTTTTGTCAATGCATACGTTCAAATCTCATGAAGGCCTTCGGAATCTTCACCGATCAACTAACAAAGTTCAATCGGCTAAACAACATTTGAATATAAACTGATCAATAATCGCTATGCTGAGTTTGTCTCGTGCGGAATGTGATATACAGTTTTGGACTATGTTATTTGACCAGAATCAACAGTCAGAGGAAACAGTGAATGGTTCTTTTGAAGACAAAAGCTTTTATGCTGGTTTATAGCAAATAATTTTTATTGGTGTATGTTGTCAACTTCCGACTACCTTCAGTCTATCAACATCGATGTGCAAGTACGATGCTTAAAAAATTGAGGGTCACAAGTCGCATGAGATCGATCCAGATGAACGATAAATGAAGAACCAAGTTTTTGCACGCACAGAACTATCACGATTTGTCTGAAGCTATTTACTGCGTAAGGTCGCAAAACTCTGAAACAAAACTTGATGGCACATATTGCTGTAAATCAGCAGAAAGCAGCACACACACAATGAGGTCCTCACTTAAGAGGCAATGGTTTTGTGATTTACATTTGTTACCTTCTACACGTGGTATATTTCCTCCGAGCTCCTAACTACCTACATTTCGCCTGTGTGGTTGACAGTGTGAGGAAGTTAATTCTCTGAGTGAAAAACAAAACCGGAAAAATTGTGACTTTTGGTTGCTGCAACAACGAAAATACCCAAAAGGGCTGGCAGTAACAGTTCCGAAGCTAGCGGGAGATGGCCTTTGCATGATATTTCAGGAGGAAATTGGGTAGGGAAAGCATATACATACAAATGTGTACGAATACTTGACAGACAGACGGTCGACATACGCCATGGGATTTGGGGCGTCTGACCGAGGGAAGTAGCACAACCTTGTCCCCCGCCTTGCAACAAGAGTTTGAGTTTGCCCGTTGATTTTCTATAGACATCGCTGCGAGACTTGACCATGAAGCGAGTTTCGCGAGTCGAATGAGGTGAATCGGACCGTATAGAACGATGCTCGGACAACTTGGAATGATGATGGGAGAACTTCAACGGATACCACAGTATATGGATTTTTATACTCAGACAACTAGATTGGCCAACGCTGTATATCATCACTACTGAAAAACAATCTATATCAATGCATTCTGTTACTCAATATCGATCCACCTGAAGAGAAAATTAGGCCAAATCATTCCCATTAGAGTGATAATACTGTCTTCTATTTTGAATGGTGCTATGATAGTTCTAAGGTTATCACTTTTGTCAAAACAATTCTCTTTGCCGAAAATGAATTGAAATTTAGAGCTTCGGAATCCTAAACTCATTCTTATTAGTGATCAATGGTCACCGATCTGGTTTAGTGACGGGTGGAGGACAACCCCAAATGCATGAGATTGCAACCGGTCGACAAGAACAACACGCCCTATTATTCTACTGGCCATTGGAGATTTGGATGAGGTTGTCCAATCGTGGTGCAGCTCGAAGATGTCAGACAGAGCGGAGATAAACTTAGTTTTGTAGTGCATGTGTACAAGGGTTGAGCAGAAAAGGTTTTTGGATACGCGATACACGACGAGTGCGAGGTGCAGATGATCGGGCGAGGAAAACATGAACTCCAATCTCGTATTGTGAATCCATTGTTCAGTGTTTCCAACTCACTCACAGAACCACACATCAACACAGCCGACAGCACAGCTCACAATTCATACGAGGGTCGTTATACTGGGACCGTAAAGATGGAACTCTGTCAATGTCAGTGTAGAGGGCGACAAATTTCTACGACTACAACTGTGGCTTAAAGCAACAATAGAGTGTTGATCATTTGTGAGCTGCCTTTGGTAATGACACGGCTTCAAGAAGCACTGTGTTCCCCAATGTGAAGCGGAGTTGAAATCAGATACGAGTCACCAACAGCGCAATAGAGGTCGAGGTGTTACCCGCTTCTATATGGTCGAGTTGTTTCACCAAATGTTTTAAGCGCATGGAACTGTGCATGATCCGTGGTGTAGAAGATTTGGAGAAAATATAATGCTCATTTTCATATAACAAACAAAACATTTTGTGCATCCGGAAACGTTAATCTCAGCTCTCCTATTATTTGATCAAAATTAATATTTACCTACAGAATAATGTCTGTCTTCGATTAAATCCCTGCATAAACGAGATTAGTTAAAACGATTTTCAGTCTGCCACTTGAAACACTCAAACCGAACACAGTACATGGTCTGAGAAACCCATAGAGCCTCCAACCAAGGAGAACCCTGGAATGGGGAGAGTCGGTTAAGGAATATGTCGATACAGGTTTACAATATACATTCGGGAGAGGAAGGTTCCGAATAGAAAAATAGTTCACATTCATCTTAGCTTTGACAGTAATCGAACTTGTCGTAGTCTTGTATGAACAGTCTATACTATTCTTTAACGAACTTGTGATACTAATGAACAGTGCACATGTCCTTTATCTAATTCGGGACTTGAGACGATGACTTTCGAGTGGCGAAACGAGATGCTCAACTCCAAGTCATGTTATTTTTTCTTTCGTTTTGTATTTAATTTTCATTTTGTTTCCTTTTATTGAATACGCAATGATACTGTTATGACCCCATTTCGAATTACGCGGTTTGCTCTATGAGAAGAGAGATTCCGGGCAGTCTGTTAGATCAAACTAATGTTTCCGCTTTGTTATATATGGCATGGCACAACAACTGCGCACATATCCGCTGTTCTCAGTGAGCAATCAGCTGGAGTAAGAATTCTCCGGAGTGAAGAATGTGCAAATAATTTATTTTTGATTGGTGATGAAAAGATTCATTGAGAAACAATTATTTATTCACAGTAACGTTGTAGCATGAAAAAGCAAGCAATACCTGTTTGTTAGGCAGAGTTTTCAGTATAAAACGTCTTGAATATGATCAGCAATCGGTCGGTACGTAACCCATGTCTGCATTCCACACTGCCTTCATTTACGTGAGTATTATATCATATTATATTTCAAACACGTCTGAGGACAGACTGTGTGACAAGCAAATTACGGTACAATAATCGCCATAAAAATACGTTCCACGATTTGCATGTGGGCTGAATACTGCCAGGTTGCCCAGGCCAAGGCAGGTGAAATTTTTTGAGGAATCCACAACAGGAGCCTTCGGTTGGCGAAAGCCTGATTTGTAAGGCAGCGGGGTGGTGTGAAAACCGCAATCCATTGGGAGCCGGTGTCCAGTCCAACGGCTCACACGCCCTTCGGACGGGGTCAGACGTCCAAGGTGCCCAGTAAACACCAATTTCTAATCGAACCGGTGACCACTGCCACAATTAGAAAGTTGTGTGTGTGGTTCGTACGCCTCCTCATGGTTGGCTTGGAATCCGGGTTTTCGGTCAACTCCCCTAGGNTAGGCTAACTACCAGTGGTTCACCAACTCGGTTATAGCCCCGGGTTTCGGCTTTTCGTCCTCTCGCTTTGATGGGAAAACACCGCCATGAGTAGGGCTTCCTCAGCAGAGGCTATTAGAGACGCTTGGTGGTATGGGAGCATTTCGGGAGGTGCAAGAGAAGGGTGACCAGCCGCAACACTAGACACCCAACCCCGACCATACTGAGACTTTTGGAGGCTTGGACAAATGATGTTCATTGTTGCTCATGGGACCATAGCTTAAAAATCCACAGTTCTCTCAGATCGCTCACAGGCATCGAGAGTAGCAGTTTAGGTTACTTTCAACCCATTTTATTCCACATAAATGGAGTGTTAGATATTTGTCGGGATCCCGAGCCAAATTTAATTAGGCGCAAGGCTCAGAATAAGGGATTCACTAAGTATGAGTTATATACTTAAAGTGGTATTATCATAAACAAACCTGTAACTAAAATAAAATTCGTGACGTTTGGCCCAGGGAGATTATTCATCGAACGTACAAATGGTCAACACGATTGAGATAAATAGTCAAAAGAGGGGGGTGAGTGGGTTAAAACTCCTTGACGGGAAGCGAAGAACAATGAACGGTCAAAGGCCAACGCGGTCTAGTCAACAATTCGATGGCAGCTCTAATTGGACCTCGTAGCAATCAATCAAATTTCGATTTGGGTAGTCCGGGTGTGTGTATGTGTGTGTGTGTGTGTTACATGATGTCACATGATCAAACATGAACTAACGGTGGGTGACGTCTTGGGGAGTGGGTGGGTGGGACGCAGGTAGACAAAAAATCGAGCAAAGTGATCGATATGTAGGCGTTCAGACTATGCTCACTTGAAGAAAGATACTGTGGATCAAAGTCTGGGCAATAAATGCGGTGAATAGGCGATTGGAAAAGACAGACACTGGGATTATTTAGAGAACAGGTAAAACAGATACAAAATGGGGAATCGCATCTATCACAAACACACACACACACTTCAAAGTGACGGTGTGAATTCGATCCGTATTGCATTTGCTTCCTATAATATTATAATGATGCAGCCAATCGTCCAAGAAACAATATCCGCTGTATCATCCAGCGAAATGAAATCTCCACCAGACATCAATCGAATTGTGTTGCCAATAGCTGATTACAAAGATATAATTTGTTGAGTTCAGTAATAAAATCTTCCATACGATCACATCCTGCCTCTCTGTTTTATATGCTCTTCTTTCTTATTTCTATCTTACGGGTAAAAGACTATGGTGTGGTACAAATAATAAGAAAGGAACAGATTTGTATGGTATGCACAGGGAGTGTTTATCAATGGTTTGGGTATCAGTTGAAAAACGTGGGAGTATTATATACCTTCGTATGGAATTTTGATGACAGAAAACCAAAATTTTCTCTTCTGTCAAGTAAAGCATGAATAGAAAATTGAATGAACTTCTGATCACTTTTGAACAGCTATCACGAGCTTGAAACCTAAATTCTAAATAGATGAATGAATTTAAAACAAAATCAGTTGGTCTGATGAAATTGTGAATGAGGGGGCTCGTTTGGTTCGTGTCAAAAAAAATGCGTTGGAAATGTACCAGATGATTCACTAAGACAAAAACACACTGCTGAGTTAAATTTTCCGCCAGTGGTTATGTGATACAATCCGTGATAGCTGATCCTTGATTCGTGTTCCATGATTCGTATAGCGTGGTTCGTGTTCCGAGTTCCATGTTTATCACTACTATTTCTACAATTACTACAAGTGATGGAGCTCCCAACCATTGAGCAACTGAATCTGCAGGCCAGTCCATCTGAGAATGAAGAATGGGTGGAACGATTCAAACTATGGTGCAGCATTCGTAAAGGTGGCGCCCAAAACCAATCAGCTATTCTCCTCACTGCCGGCAGTCGAGATCTCTATTTTGTGTTAAAGAATTTGGCTTTTCCTGATGCACCAGCTAAATTACCGTACGAAGCCTTAAAATCGTTGCTGCTCACACAGTTCCAAGCACATGAAAGGACGAAATTCAGTTCATAGATTAGTGCTAAACATGTTTCCTGCCGTGATTTTATTTTGCAGCTAAACAAACAGGCAGAAAACAAGACCGAACCGACCTCCAGTGGCCAGGTGTATATGTCATGCGTACGGAAAAACTGGCCAAATTCGGAGAGTGTGTAAACAGCTCCGTTGCGATCTTGCACAGTCCACGGCCGAAAATGGCATAAGCCTTGTGCTCCGTCTACNTACGATCCGAAAGCCAATGCACTCAATTTCTGTACAAGGATGTGCCACTACAGTCCGGCAACATGCACAAATTCATTGTTGACGGGAAGCAAGGAATCTATTATTCCTATTGTAGTTCTTCGGTCAATCTGTCCCCAAGCCGAAATCCGTCCGACATCTGTGCGAATCCTTGGTGTGATAGGACAAAAATTGTCATTGATGGGTGAGGTTTCGCTTCTTAATTGCCAAAAGCAATCCAACTATACTTGGCTTAACCGCCATTCGTGCATTGAACCACTCTGTCACTCCATATGAGCACTACGTCCAATGTGTACTACCGTCTACAGAGCCTAATCGTAAAACGTTCCAACAATACAGGAGGTATGAACGTGCAGCCGGCCAATTGGGAAGTTGACGGTGAGCCCGTTTTCCTGAAACGACGCGTAATCCCCTATGACCAACGTGAAGGCATGTTGAAGGGCCTTTGAGAAAATGGAGTGCGACGGCATAATCACCTGAGTCACATCCAGTGCGTGGGCAACGCCAATCGTGATTGCGATTAAAAGTGACGGCAAAACACCACGGATTTGTGACGATTACCGGTTAACACTCAACCTGCGGTTAAGACGTGTGCGGCTTGCACCCTGGAATCAGAGGATTTCATAAAAGCATTTGCACAGTATCACATGCTTCTCGAAGATCGACTTGGCTGATGCGTACCTCCAGATTTCTCTCTCTCTAGCTTGCCGGCAATTCACCACCATCAGCACACCGTAGGGATTATACCAATATAAATTCCCACCGTTCGGCCTCTACACATCTTCCGGCATATTCCAGGTAGCTATTGACGAAGTCATTCGCGGACTCGATGGTGTGTTGGCATATCAGGACGACGTCATTGTGGTTGGTACAACGAAGCCCGAGCATGACGACAGACTTCTCAAATTACTGGAACGTTTCTCCCAAAAGAATGTGTCGATTCACGCCTCCAAATGCATGTTCAGTTCACCAGAGTTGAAATTCTTGGGCTTCACAGTGGATGCAAAAGGCCACCGTCCTGATCCGGGTCGCTTCCGGCCATTGTCTGAACTCGAATCACCGAGAGATCAACACCAACTTCGGTCCATCATAGGATGTCTCCAGTATTATTCGCGTTTCATCCCGAACTTGGCCACGAAAGCTCAACCACTGTTCGCTGCTCAGTCGACTGCAGAATGGA
This sequence comes from Echinostoma caproni, assembly GCA_900618425.1. Classification (NCBI taxonomy): domain Eukaryota; kingdom Metazoa; phylum Platyhelminthes; class Trematoda; order Plagiorchiida; family Echinostomatidae; genus Echinostoma; species Echinostoma caproni. The sequence goes on from UZAN01049824.1 coordinate 10,243, forward strand.
AATGGACGGCCGAGTTTGAACAAACTCTGCTGGAAATCATTCAGATAATAACGGAACTGTGAGTACTTACCTCGTTTTCTCCGACGAAACATGCAACTTTGATTACTGATGCATCGAATGTTGGAGTTGGAACAGGAAGGATATCCGATTATCTGCATTTCTATTCTATTAAACACGGCAGAACAAGGATATTCGCAAAAGCAGAAAGAAGAATAGGCGGTATACTGGGCTGTCCGACGCCTGCACAAATACCTGTTTGGATTGCGCTTTACCATCATGGTCGATCATTCAGCCCTGCAATACTTGTTCAGTCCACAAAAGTTGATTTCCAAACCAACAGCGGCGATGATTCAGCGATGGAGCATTGTATTGGCTGCCTACGACTAAAATATGGTGCACAACCCAAGTAAAACAATTCTTCAAGCCGATTTTCTCTCGCTGTGGTCCAAATTCTCGGCGGCTAAGAAGTGCCATTTCAATGCTACTGCTGCCTCGGTATCACGAGAGGAGTTAAGTCGATGTACCATAGATCCTAACAGCCCTGTCAAAAGGATGGAGTCGAGACCTGAAGCGGAAGCTCCCAGAATTCTATGCGCATCGTGAAGAAATCAGTGTCCAGCCTGATGAAACACTATGCCGCAACGGTCGACTGATCATCCCACCACCACTACGCAAGGCAGTGCGAGAAGATCTGCACAAGGGCAAATTAGGGGTGAAGAAGATGAAGTCGTTGGCATGACTAATGTGCTGGTGGCCCAGACTAGATGAGCATATTGGTCGAACTGCTAAGAACTGCGAAGCTTGCCTACAAAAGCAGAGGTGAAAACCGAAGAATTAGGCACCATGACCAGATAGCTGCATTTCTTGGCAATGCGTGCACGCTGACTTCTGTGGGTCATTTCTCGGTCATTACCAAGCATTAGTACTCATCGATTCGCACTCAAAATGGCCAGAAGTATTTTTGACCAGTGCACCAACTACATCGTTCGTGATGAGGGTACTGCGAAAGTTTTTCAGTCGAGAAGGTGTTCCACCATTGTTGGTGACTGATAATGGATCGCAATTCTGCGTTGCGGAGTTGAAAACTTGGCTGGACAGTATTGGTTGCCGACATCTGCGCACAGCACCACGTCATTCCTGGTCAAANGTGTTTCAGTCGAGAGGGTGTTCCTCAAGTGTTGGTGACTGATAATGGGTTGCAATTCTGCGCTGCGGAGTTGAAAACTTGGCTGGACAGTATTGGTTGCCGACATCTGCGCACAGCACCACGTCATTCCTGGTCAAAGCGTGCAGCGGAAAAATTGGTGAAAACGGCGAAGAGTGCCATTGCCTCAGCAAGTCCAAGGACAATTTCACAGTTGGAGATGCTCCTGGACAACTTCTTGCTGCAATACCGAAATGCCGCACATGCCATCACCAAAGAGAGCCCAGTGAAACTGTTCAAAGCCAGAAGTTTACGGTCTTTGATGCGTGGATTCAAGTGACGTCGTGTGCTTCCGAGGAAACGATCTGAGGCCATCAAACGGAACCATGACGCATAAGATTAGTCAAGCCATGGTTGGGATCACAGACCTGACAGATATGACAGTTCACCGAGGCAACATCGATCAGATTCACTTCAATGAAACTCCTACATCGATTGAAGACCATGCCGAAGAAACCCAAGGAAGCCCGCCCTGTAATACGCCGTCAACAACCACAGAAGATCAAAAGCAGCAGCCCCCTATTCAAGGAACGTATACCGACGAGAATACCCCACTGACACTCCACCGACCAATCAGAAGAGCAAGCCAAATCGACGAAGCTCTTTTGAGGGAGGAGAGTTGTTGTGATCTGGGCCTACGTGATGACGCCTACCCTGAAGCGGCTCGTTACAGTTTCTGGACAACTGCGATCAATCAAATTTAAAGGGTGACGTTAATGACGTGCATATGTGTCGCAGATTCTGACTACACGTCATAGGCAGATCGCGCCAGCCAATCCGAGACAGTGCAGTGCAGACGGAAGCAGAATTATGCAAGCAATACTGCAATACGATTGGTGGAAGCCTAGATAACCAATGCTCTTCTTATATACATATTATTTAATCGCCCTCTTCTCTTTCAATGAACCAATTACGTTTCTTGTGGTTTTTTACTCGCGTCTCAGTCAAGTGAGACATTGCGTGCTAGTGCCCTTGTGGTCCAGTGCTTCCATGATCCAGTCTGTGATAGCTGATCCTTGATTCGTGTTCTGTTATTCCTATTTTGTGGTTCGTGTTCCGAATTCTGTGCATATTACCACTACTACTACTGCTACTACTACTACTACTACCAAGATCACTGCAGGAACACAATATTTGATCATTTTAAACGAGTTCATCCTTCGATCAGCTTTATGACGGAAATAGAGAATCAGGATACATTCCACTTCCCCGATGTCAGCTTCAAGAAGGGGCTCATGGGATAAATTTAGCGGTCAAACCAAAATGGAACGGGTAATACTTTCATTTCTTAAAGTTCTTCTCAATCACGTTTAAACGACACTTAGCCCAATATATCGAGAACTGGAATGGTTTGCTACAAGCTTCTACAGTTCAGTAAGAAATATCAACTCTACACTTCTGAATAATGGATGTGCCGAGAGTTTCCTTTCAATCATGGCCAAAAAGGAAGAACTGTTCTTGCAGCTCCCGTTCAGAGGAGATTCGAGTGGTGATCTACTAAAAAGACGTTTGGAAAAAGCAATCACGCGAACGTATCTAGCCGCCTTTTTGCGTGAGACGTTTGCAAGCTGGCTACAGATATACACAAACTTCAAGGATAAGTTGTATATCTTCTAGTCATCCACGAAAATGTATCCCTGAACTCGCACATGTTCGGCAAGTTATATAGGACGAACGATAAGACAGTTTTGTGCAAGCATAGGATGCAAGAAAACAATAACCAATGCAATTGTGACCCAACTCGCTGATACGGAACACCAGACATACAACGATGCGTTTAGAACCATCTACAAAGTGTCCTCCAAACAATCGAAGTACGTTCGGTAACGTAACTTGGCAACCGCAGAAGTAGAGGCAATCAAAATTCTAAACCCAAAATCATGCACACAAAATATGTTTGCCGCATTCCAGCGGTAGTGGAAGGGCGATAACATCGCCATATTATCACCTCGGAGGACATGTGTTCGAATCCCACCACCATCGCCTGACTTTCCTCGTTGTGTTGAATGACAGCCATTTGATGGACCGCTTCCCTCTTCCTAACAATTGTATCACTGTATATGCAATTAAAGGAAGTAAAATGCGAAGAAAAAAAAGAAAGGTAAAAAAATATTTCCAAATGTGAACATTCTTTGTGATGTGTTCATGAAAAATGAATGATAAACTTCGGTTGATCCAGTCTTTGACAGTAAGAAGTAGTACAACACATGTGCAATAAATTTACTACCTAAAATATGACGGATAAAGACTGATCAGCATCTTTTGTTACACATAATTGTTTATACCTTTTACATTTCAAGTTGTCCGAATATCAGTTTAAGATGTCCGGGTATCGTTTCTAGTTGTCTTAGCATCATTTCAAGCTGTCTCGTTGACCCCATTGGCGCTGACTAGCCTCCCAGCAATATCTGAATGACTCCCATGCACCACAGGTTTCTCTACCTCCCGTTGAACGGGGGGGGGACGATTGTAAAACGTGTCTCGGCCACGCATGTCTCAATTATCAAATAATCAAATTTAGACTCCATACTCAGCAAAGTACATAATTGAAAACATTCAACTGTTTGAACTTGTATTTTCTTATGAAATTCCGTAAAATTTATGGCATATTTCGACAACGCTCGTTTCCTCATCCCAACAGCAGTTGGTGTGATAGAGATATCTCATTTCATTCCGGATATATGGCCAAAATGGTTATGTTGATTGTTCAGTACTTGAGGGTGCTTCTGAGTTGGCATCACAGAGGTGGATCATACCTTGAACAAACTGGATGTGAATCTGGTCTACACTGATGTGTATATCGATCGAGCATAATCCAAAGGTGTCCCAGTGTAACCGCTTGAGGTGTAGCTTATGAATTCTAATGCAACATCATGCTACGGAGGTAAACCGTGGTTCAAGCGGTGATCACTCATGATTCACTGCTATCAGCGGAGAGGGACGAACACACCCACACACACATTGACGCGTATGCTTTCTTGCAACAGCCAATATGTTATGGGAATGGAGGCATGCGTGACCGAGGCACGTTTCACNCCCCCCCCCCCCCACCCGCTTCAGCGAGAAGTACAGAGACCTGTGCAGCATGGGCGTCTTCCAGGTACCGCTGAGAGGCTTGTCAGTGCCGATGAGATCAATGAGACAGCTTGAAATGATGCTAAGACAGCTTGAAATGAGGCTCAGGCAATTTAAAATGATACCCGGATATCTTGATATGATATTCGGACAAATTGAATTGCAAACTTTGCTTACCGATCAAGGATGTAGGGTGGGCTACTCATCCAACTTAAATTTGTCTGTGTGACACGTGACACGTGTGTGTTTGATCATTTGACGAATTTGACGTCATGTAAAGAGCAAATGAAGCGTGAACTGAGAAGCTGGGAAGGACTGAATGGATGGGATTTCATCTGCAGTGCGAATACATCGACCCGGTTGGGGATCGAACCGGGAATCTCACAGAAAGAACGCAAGCATACTACCTACATGACCAGTGAGCAGCTGATCAAACTATTTTGCATTTTACTTATATGCGAAGACGCCTGACCAATGTTTGTGCGAGCCTGATGCAGGCATCGCACGTTGCGCCTCTCAGCACTAATACTCAAGGTTAAGACTCGACTGAAAACATTCCATCCTAACTGTTTTGTTAAATGAGAGAAATGGAGGAGGGTGGTATACTTGCGTTCTACCTGCGAGGTCCAGGGTGCGATCTCCAATCAGGTCCACGGATTCACATTGTTTATGTAACCCAACCAGGTCGAACCAGCTGTCCAGTGACTCGTAGCTTTCCAGTTCATGCTTCAGTTGCCCTTTAAACAACGAAATTCATCATATGATTAGACCAAATCCATAATTTATTTCACAAAACTTGCGTGTTAAACGATCGGCAATCCCTTTTGATGTGATTTTAAATAACTGGAGGTCGTTTGATCCATCTCTGTCGGCCTTGTATGTAATGTGTTGCAACACACGAATGCACTGTTCGATATTGTAGAAACAATGCCTGACGTATCTGCACCAGCATTCATGTGACTATCTTATGTCACAACTGAAACTGCACTCAATCAGGTCGAAGTTTCTAACTAGGAGGATTCACTTGGGGAATTACGTTGAACTATTCAAACAATCAGAAAAGAGCTTGATCATCAATAAACGCCTATTATGTCCATGCACTGCAGGCCAACAGGAGTTGTGGGAAATGGTGTTTCAGTTCTGCGGTCTCAAAACTGAATAGAATCTACCAGATTTCATCGTGGACGATCTCAATCGCCAGTTCTCCTGAAACCGACGTCTATCTTCCATGCACAGCAGTCGTCTCTGTTCCTAATGTTGTTAATTTAATTACGGATCAAACAGAAGTATACAAAACTTTCATCAGTCTGAAGTCTAATAAAGCATGCGGTCCTGATAGACTGCCACTTGTGGTGCTCAAAGAATATACAGTTTTCCTTTCCCCTGTTTTCACTGACCTACTTAACCTGTGTTTTATTCGGCATTGCATTCTGGACTTCGGAAGAGTGGCTTCTATCACTCCAGTACCCAAAGAGGGAACGTCTGAATTTCACCCGATTGCTTGACTTCTGTTGGTTTGAAAGTCCTAGAAAAGATTTTACTACAGAAGATGTCCCAGCCGAATGCATCTGACCTCACTCAATTTGACCATCGCAGTTCCAGATCAACCATTGATGCTTTGACATCCCTAATAATCATTACGTTTCTTCTTCCTTGGACAAAAAATGTAAAGCTCTTCGGCTATGTTTCTTTGATTATAGTGACACATTGAATAGTGTTGAAAGGCCCAAACTTTTTCACACTCTTTCTGAGAAAGGTATTCAGCCGGAGCTTACCAATCTGTTATGTAATTATGTCACCCATTGATTACAGTTTACTAAATATAGGGGCCGCAACTTTTTACTTTTAGCCTTCACTCAAGGAGTTTTCCAAGCTGCAATCCTTTGTCCCCTTTCTTTCACAAGCTATATTTCTTCCATGCCTGCTTTTGATGATTGTTTCCTCATTAAGTATGCAGATAATGTTGTACATGAAATTAAGTTTTCAAATTCCTCCATGTACCTCAAACTTATGCAGAATATTTCACTGCTCACCGACTGATCTTCACAATACAGCCTTAGAATGATACCTTCTGAGTGTGAAGATGTCTTATTATCTTTGCTCCAAGGTGACCAATATATTGATGTGCTGAACTGTTGCCAGCATGTCATTATCAATGGAGAACAAGTTTCCATAGCATGTTCCGTCGAATATCTTAGGGTCACCATTATCCGCAGTATTTCTTGGTCACCTCATGTCGTCGAGATATTTCGCGAAATCAAAAAACTCAATTTTTACATTATTCATTTGAAAATGCTATCTATCTCAACTCACCTGATAAAGCTTTTTTTTTCTCTTATATACTTTTCTACTAGTTTTATACATCCTCCGTTATTTTCCGGGTCTTTTAATCAATGACTTCAAACTCATACGTACATCCATCAAACTCATGTCGATACAGTAGTATATCTCGCGAGCATGTTGTGCTGTTGATAAATTCACAGCAGTTTGGGGCTTGCCAGAAACTTTCTACCAGAATACTTCTAGACCCATCTCACTCGCTGTACTCTCACCTTAGTGAATGTATCCCCACATCTAGCACTCGCTCCAAGTATAAGGATATAGCAGCACGCACCATAACACACAAATCTTCCGTATTACCGCACTTGGCACGGTTTCTTACTAATGCCGTTCTTGTCGTTGGGTCTATTAAACAGAAACTTTGCTAAATTTCCCTTATTTGTTTGTATATCCTGCGTATAATCATCCGTTTTTTTTTCACCATACCGTTTTCACAGAAGAGTGACTCTGCAATAGCTTAGTGTCCATCCCCTATGGCTCGAATAAAAGCAGATTCTTGATTTGACTTAACTTGATGTTCTCAGTAAATGATACCCCGGTTTAACTCTTATTTGAAACTGATGGTGAACCAACCGGGAAAATTGGGAAGGTTTTAAAATCTAGTGTACATGTGACCTAGGTCGTGGAGGCTGTCACTAACTGGGTTGGGAAAAATCTGAGTTAATTTCTTGAGAATTTAAAACAAAATAGGTAACCAGAGAGAAATCGGGATTTAATAGGAAACCTCGGGCTTTAGATGTATTGTGTTTACTGCCGAAAACTCCGATCTGAACGATCAATTCGCACATATGTGAAGTGTACTTCCTATTTGAACTCAGGAGAACGTTCGTTTGAGCTCACAAATTGGTTGAACATGCACGCTAATCTTTGAACTGCGTCAGATTGGTGGGCAATGCTCGCACCAGTGGATTCAGTATTCTATAGTCCACGTATGGAAAGTTGTACATGACCTTGAAATTGGTTATATGGATAAGACCGCGCAGAAGTTTCAAATACCCTGTGTTGAACATCGCCCACAGTGGCCGAGAGATTGAAAAGCATGATAAGCAAGCCTGCAAAGATTCTGGCTCAGTGAGTAGATTTGTTTGTAAATCGCGTTTCGGGACTTTAAAAACGATGATGTACAAAGGTTTGGTTAAATTCCATGATTATCAACCGCTTGGTCTTGTGAGTCGACAGAAGGACATTCGGATAAATAGAGCACGTCGTTCTTTTTCTCTCAAACTGAATTCATGATCATCATACAAGTTGATGTGGTTGATAGAATATTCTGTATTAAACGATCAAGCGGATCACTACCAGTGTCAGAATTCATTTTTATGCTATTGTTAAAGAAACTGTTTTTCTTCTTCGGAATGCTACTTTCAGTCGACTCTCGTATGGTGATTCTTTCATCTACGGATTCATTTGCTGACCGTCAGGCTTTCTGTGAGAAACATACAGGTCTGACCACTTGCAGTCTATGAAGGGTACACTGGTGTTCAATCGTTGGATGAACTACGAATAACGTGGGTTTCCAGGGTAAACTGTTTCAAGTTCTTCTCTATAATTTACTACGCACATGCAGTATCTATTCAAACGGTGTGCGTGTGTGTGTGGGTATGTGGAAGTGTACTCTTTTGTACCTCTGCTTCAATTTTCAGTGCTCAAATTTCGGATTTCGTTAATGTGAATTACACTAAGTGGCTAGCACGGCTAATCTTGGTCACTCACTGTCAACACACAGCTGTGATAGCAGCGCGTATATTCTGTGCACAAAGCAGCTGCAGCCTAGTCAGAGGAGATGAAAGACCCACTTGTGATACTGGAATTGTTAGCATTATTGAATCTGTTTCCTCTCAATATTGCAAGTGGTGAGTCCCAGCGAATTTGTGTTCTGCCGAAACTGCACTCACTGTCCGGACGGTATGATACCCTTTCATTATTGTCCAAGCTGTAACAGACTACGGGTTGGCCATTTAACAATAGATAACTGCTTGTTAATGGAGAATTGACAATGCATTGTTATCTAAGATTATTTACTGTTTACTTTGTTGAATCAAGAAGTGGTTTTACATCGCTCGCGGCGGGATTGCCATTTTCTATCTCCAATGCACATAAGTAACTCAACGATAACGTGTATATGTATTTTTATTTGTAAGATTGCATTGCGACACAAGAAAGAAGGTAAAGTACACTTTGAGGATCGATCACCGGATAATCGGTGAATATAATGCCAATATAATGCAATATAGAGTTGTTTATCAAGCAGCCACTGGATACGTAGGCTGTGCATAAAAAACGTTTCCGGATACGCGGTACAAAACGAGTACGAGATGTAGATGACCAGGCGAGGAAAACGTGAATTACAATCTCGTATAGTGAATCCATTGTTCAGTGATTGCAACTCACTCACAAAACCACATACCACATATCAACACAGCCGACAGCACAGCCCACGATTCATACGAGGGTCGCTATACTCGAACTATAATGATGGAACTCAGTCAATGCCAGTTTAGTGAGCGATAGATTTTTACGACCAAAAATGTGGCTTAAAGCAACAATAGAGTGTTGATCGTTTGTGAGCTGCCTTTGGTGATGACGCACCTTCAAGTAGCACTGTGTTCCCAGATGTTAAGTGGATGATACGTGGAATCCGATACGAGTCATCATCAACTGCAGTAGAGGTTGAGGTGTTACCNTGTTACCCGCTTCTATATGGTCGAGTTGTTTCACCGAATAGTCTGAGCAGAAGGAACTGTGCACGAACGCTGCTGGAGAACACCGGGAGAAAACGGAATGCTTATTTTGTGTGACAACAAAAACGGTTTGTGCATCCGAACCATCGTTTTGCTCAGCCCTCGTACACCGACAGATAGCATGTTCCGGATCGAAAAGAACGCAGACAGGGAACTGTGGGATGTATTATTCCATGTGACTGGTCTAAGTCTGAGTGTGGGTGAAACTCTCGTTTACAGCTCGGTAACACAGGAATCTTCCGGCAGGCAACAACCAATCCAGAACAAAGACAAAACGTACTGCGTGCGTGGTTGACCATGTGTAGACACCGTTAATGCAGACGCCTTTCAAGAACAAATGGTCGTTTTAGGTCAAACTATGAAGTATGAATTGGGGAACGAGCTGTGCTATCCCCGTGCTTATTTTCCACATACATTTGTGATAATCCATGTGTTTCTTCTGCACGTGTTTGAAATATGCAGATGATTTTATCCCGTGCCAATAAATTACTTCTTCCTCCGATTTAAGCTGGTCAGTATTGGTAGAATTCGGTTATTCTCCTTCTTAACGGAGCTAAGCCTAAACCCCAGAAAATATGTTTTACGTTTATATGGTTTTGCGTGCCCTGCATGCCCGACAGACTCCACAATGATGAATAGCAATCCTTTATTTGAGGTGAAGTCTTTGAAATACCATCATTTATATATAGTTAGCAATATTCGTCGGTTAACTCATATCCACAACTGCATTGGTAAACCGCGGTACCTATCATTTCTAATTCGAAAGCTTAGGCCATTCAGCACATCCCTATCAGTTATTTCTAACTTTGTATATCAGTGCGTTTTCCCCTATCTTACTATATTGTTCCCCACTCATTTTTCTTGCCTTACTTAAACGGGATTTTGAAGTCTTAAGCCACGGTCTAACTATTATTAACCGCGTTTCTCATATTCCTATGAATGAGTTAACTGGGAAACTTTCAGAGTACAATATGAAGTTCTGTGGCAAATTGGCGGAGATGCTTCTCTCACAGCTTTACCCCCCATTGCACACAGAACTGACAAGGTTTCGTTCCTACCTATCCACACTCAATTTCGCTCTCAAATTTCATCTTGTATAAACTTTCAGAATTAACCACCGAAAGTATAACTACAAGTGAGTATCACGTGCTAATCAATAATTTTCTTATAAAAATCCATAGACCACTAAGGTCACTCTGCAGATTGTTTTGTGTGTGTGTGTACTGTTCACTGTTTCAGGACTGAACATCGGTCAATTGGTTGGTCCAGTGGACATGGGATGCGGAAACACTGTTTCGCATTTGTAGAAAAAATCATAAGGGTTTTGTACACTTCAATAAAGAAACTGTTTAGTGTTAACATCTCTATATCCGTACATATTCCCGGTATTACCTCGGATCCAGTAGCTGAGAGCTTACACATGTACATATCCTGTATATATAGGTCCAAATATGATATATCAGGTGATTCATTCACTGCTGATTAGAGTTATTCGCTGCAGTTCAGTGTCACTTTTATCCGACGAAATTGTGTCAAATGGCCATGGGTAATCAAAATCACAAACCCGTCCACACACACACACACTCACACCTGAATCGTTTGTTTGCGTTTGTGGCCGCCTTGTAGTAACCTTTCGCCACTAGTGAAAAACAGGTCACAATTGTCTGTCATTGCAGACGATGTTCAATGTTCAATGTTCTTCAATTAGAGGCAGAGGGTAATTTCCCGTATGAGCCTCATCACCACAGACTCGAAGATCTCATTCATGATAGATCTGCATACCACATTGTTCGCAGGACGCTGTCGAGCTTCCTCTTGAACATCTTATCATT
>UZAN01049825.1:0-19654 GCA_900618425.1 Echinostoma caproni
AGGTCTTCGTTTGACCGCCTTTGATCCTTTTCCGACTGCCTCGACAAACAAAGCACGCCGTGGCAACCTATTTGGTGACATACGTAGCGCATCCCAACCAGCGTAGTTTATGGAGTTTGGCTACTTGCTCCAGTGGGCGACCGTGATTACCTAAATCTCTACTCTTAACCTCAACATTGCTTGTCCGGTTTCCCCATCAGATTCGTGCTACGTGACGTAGACAGCGGTGTTCGAACACCGACAAACTATTTTTATTCTGTTTTCTTAGTGGCCAAGTATCTACACCATAGAGCAGAACGGGCCTAACCGTTGCAGCATATACTCGACCCTTTACAGACAGCCGGATGTCGCGCTGCCTCCAAAGAGATCTCGAGTTGGCAAATACCGATCGAGCCTTCTGAATGCGTGCCGACACTTCATCTGTGATGCGTCCACCAGGTGAGATATAGCTGCCCAAACAAAGATATTTGCGCACTTCCTCTGCTGCTTCCTCAGTGAGGTTGGGGCTGGGTTGACCCAATCTTGTTGCAGCATTTTGCAATTTGTAGGCGCAAAGTGCATACCGAACCTAACTACAATAGCACTCAAATATCCCACAAAAGCTTGCCAGGTTGACAATGGAAAAGGCAGGGTGAGTAACTGCGATAAGTTTGTCGTCAAGGTTACAATTAAGGCAGCACAACTACTGAACAACGTCGAAACAGACTTCTGCATGGAGTTATTACTATTACTATTATTATTATTATCGAAGAGAAAAAGCAACGGGTGAAACAATCAACAATGGTTTTCCTTTATGATAAAGCAGATCGCTACCTAAAGTTTGTTTTATGATTTAGTTCCAATGAATTAGGCAATAATGCCGCCTACAGGACCCACCCAGAAGTTCGGTAAGCTAACTATGTGCCTCTGTATTTCGACCATTTTTTATGCTATTTTTATCAACGCCTCTTCCAAGAGTGATCACCCCTGAGGACCTAGCAAATTGGGCGCGTTCTGACGAAGTGAGATCTGACGGGAGCCTTGTGATCAAACCATCAGCAAGAGCGAAGTTGACAGGATTGATGTATCCTGGTAGTGTATGTCGTATCTGTAACCGACGAGGAACTTATACTGTGTCACACGTCGTGAGTTATGAAATGGTGACATATTGGTTGTGCGCAGTGCTTGCTTGTTAATTAAAGGGCCGTGTGTGTGTATGTGGTACAATATGGCAGTAAGAAACCACATCATGTGATAGGAAGGGACTGTATATTTGAGATAACCGGCTAGTTTTGTTAAAGTACTTCGAACAGTAAACATCGTAGCCCTACAACTCCCCCCCCCCCCCAAANATTACGATTATAAACGAAGTGTGTGATCTCATGCGGAAGAAAGTGCCAGATAACTAATGACACTTTGGCAATCCTTTCTCAGTTGGGCAATCAACTACTGTACGCAACAAACTAAGGTATACATGGAAAGGTGATGCACATTCTTTAACAAACAGTATCTACTTTAAACAAATTATTCCACGTGAATGAGGGTTGGTTACTAGTTTATTTTGTTGAATTGCGCGCAACTAAGGCATGAACAGAGATGAGACGGAATTCAATCAATGATCTCAATCACGTGTTCACCTTTCAGTAGGTCAATTATGGAATAAGTGAGGGACCAACAAGATGTTTTTATCAACCAGATCGATGTTTGTGGGACAATGCGTTGCGGAATAAAAATTTAAATGTGAATAATAACAATAAATGTGAGGAAATCATTCAAACAAAAGGGTTTATTTTTCGCACACTTAAATTAAATGTGTTGGAAAGTTTAAAGGAACTAGGTTAGTCTTAGATGAACTCCCTTCATGTTGTATTAATGCCAAGCTATTTAAGTAGATGCGAGTAAGTCTTGAATATTTCAATACTAGTGGTATATTAGAAAAAGAGTCTTTATAGAACCGTTACACTGAGTCTCACGGATTTCTAACGAGTACCACTTGCAGTTCATATTCAGCCTGATTACAAATCCCCAAATGCTGAGCCTTGAAAAATACGTAACTGGCTTCCACGGAGCTTTTCTGTAGTAGTAATCCAAACAACACTCGTTTTAAACAATCGGGGATAAAAGTGTGAACCGGGTTTTCAATTACCTCCTCCGAAGTAAACTTAATCTTTCATGTCGACAGTAGCATAGTGGGATTCCTTTTGTATAGCTTGCATTCTTCAATGGAAGCTTTCTAGCAGTGCCTTAATGACATCCTAGTAGGAAACCATTGGCCAAACCGGTCTGTTTAAGATCAATAATATCATTGAGTTTGAATCGTACGTTATATGCATATAGGAATAACGATATAAATATAATCACATTCGATGTGGTGCGGTAAGTAGTCAATGATTTCTTTAAGAGGATTACATTATTCTTCTTATTATTATTAAGCTACATCATTCGTAATCCCGGATGAAAATGCAAACCCTGGTAGTGAAATATGTTTGAATGATCATGGTTGAATATTACAATTCCACAAGTTTAAAAGCAGTTGTCGCACTAATTAAAATATCTGTTCGTTATTGACCTTTATACCCGATTCTGTTGTGACTTCATTAGGGTGCTGCACACACTGATGTGTATACGGAGCAGTGGACAAGTGTATTCCATTCCGGAGTAGTTGGTAGAAATAAACAATCATTTTTACAGGTGTGACGACAACACGCTTTGGTTCTCTTAATTCTGATGGGATAGAAATGCGTCAAGCCATCATTACTGTAATATGCATATCGTATCTGCTCCGATTTCTTGTCGCACGTGAATACCACGTGTTTTGATCTGAACACTGCTACTATTTATTGGCACCGAATTTGACCAAAGGACAATAGGAACTACCTAAAGAATTTGTGAATAATCTTTTCCTCTCTTGCACTGTTTCGTTTTCTCTTTCCGTGATTCGTCATCATCCACCTGTGTGTAGTATGCTGAACTTCACGTGCAGTTAACGGTTAATGAAAGACGGTTGTTAGTAGTGTGATTCAGGTAGACATTATCGAAATCCTCACTGCTTTACCATACCAACCGGAGATACTCATCTCGTTACTTCATTCACTCTGTGTTCTGCTTTGCTCGTATAATGTTTGATATGATCGGTATATATTTGCATTATTCTCAAGACTACTGCTGTTGTGAGGTACTAACAACATTTCTAACTAATGCGTGCGCGAACTCAGAAGTGGTTGTTGGATTTTCACAGCATCGGCGTGTGGATCAGAGGATTCATTATTGTGGGGACAGAAGATGTGAACAAGATATGAGACTGATGATCACCAACGATGAGACGTTCACGAAAAACGGGAACCAAACGTTGTAAATCAGATACTACTACTACTACTACGACTACTACTACTACTACTACTACTACTACTACTACTACTACTACTACTACTATTGTCATATTCCGAAAAGGCGGTGCTGGTCGAGGAGAGTTCTTTATTGCTGAATACAGATTGAAGGTCACTAATTTTGCATGCATAACACGAAAAGCTCATCAGAAACATGCCTTCGCAGCACATCGCGACACATGGGGCAATGGGTATAGCAGGCAGTGTTTATTCTTCCCAAATATATTACTTGGTCCTTGATGGTCTTGTTCTATTTTTAATCATTGAAAGGTACCGACTACTCACAAGTGAGTAGTATCTCACAACACTACTACTACTACTACTACTACTACCACCACCACGAACACCCCCACAACGATAACTCAGTTAATACATTCGTTGTAAAGCATCGAATAAATAATGTTATTACTGAAATCTCACTGGTCATAGATGGAACGTCCCGTGAGAAAAAGCATTGTAACCTTTATATGTTTCTAGTTCGTATTACCGTTGATCTCCTTGGGAGTTATGCCCCCTTTCCTTTAATTTGTTAACAAGCTGCATAAAAAACTTCTTGGCTGATACCACTTAACGGTATAGCTTTTATACAGAAGAATTCTTTTTCAGCAAAACTCAGCAGGAAGTTAAGCCCATTAATAGAGGCGTTTGCCAAAGCATGACCATGGATGTGCAACTCAGTTTTTTGGGGTCACCTGTGAGAGTTGGGTAAATGCTGATGACCAAAGATCAAAGAGTAAGCCAGCAAGTTAGACGCACTAATCCACCAAAATACCTTGTACGACCCTCACAAGAAGTCATTGTCAGAAACGCTCCACCTGTGACTTTGATCAACATAGGGTGTAGTTTCGAGTCGAGAAACAGGCGAACTACCAACTGTCAACAATATAATGCAATGATGGGATTCACATTTACGTCTTTCGGGTGATAATCACATAGACAAATTTTCCGGAGACTTCAGAATCTCTGGCATACATCCATAGAGGAGATCTTCAGTTACAGTAATGCGTCACTGCACTATTGCAGTAATTAGGGTGGACAAGAATCACTAATCATTAATCAAGAATCGCACTAGTATTCATCTGCCGAAGACGAGACGCAGGAAAAAGGCCACGGAGCTAGTGGTTAGTTTATTGGAAAAATCAACGGGATTGAATACAAAGAAATGTTATTAGTTGAACAGATCCTCATCAATCACCTGCTTCTGTCCCCTTTGTCACACAGATTCTGTTTGAACCGCATGGCTTCTGATTGACCTGGGGTTCGTTGTCTGTAGAAACTGTAACGCGTCGCCCCTTGATTGGCTTCATCTCGGAGGGGTGGATTACCACAACTATATAGAAATGCTAGAGAAACAGACGACAGAAACGCTTTGACCACAACCCTCATTCGGATTCAAAGAAATACCAATCAATTATGTTGCTGCCTAGAGAATGCACTTCATACCGCAGCTTTCGTAAAGTTGTTGTTCAATCATTCCACTTTCAATTATGCGAGGGCTGAGAAGAAATTTTTGGATGGACAAAAAGCTTGAGTTGTTACTCAAAAATAAGCATTACATTTCCTCGAAGTATCCTCCATCAGCCTTTATGTACACTTCCGTGCACTCAAAACAGCTAGTGAAATAGCTCGACCGTGTCGAAGCAGTTAACCCTTCGACTAGTTCAATGAAGAGCTCCACTGCGGCTGTTGGCGACTCGTATCGGATTTCACACATCATGTGCTTGACATTTGGCAACAGAAAACATCACACGAAACCAGGTCTGGACCGTAGGGTGGCAAATCTCCTGGATGCGTTCTCTAGCCAGAAAATCACTGATGACATGAGAATTGTGTGCAGGTGCGCTGTTATAATGCAGCAAGGTCGCTCGTGCTCGAGTCTCTGGACCACGACCGTCAACAACTTCCAGTACTTTCGGCAAACGGTGAGTGGCTTACCAGTCTCCGGTGACTATGCTTTGCTTTACAAGCAGTNACCGCATAACCGTTTTTGGTCATGAAAACGGCCACCATCTGATTTGCCAGACTACCCTCGAGTTGGAATTTCTGAGGCGGCGTCCGACCAATCGGTGCCCACTGAGCTAATTTTTGCTTGGTCTCTGGGACGAAACTATACAGCCAGGTTTCATCACCACCGATTAGCTCCCAAACTGTATTGGGACGTCCACCATCAAATCTGGCAGGTATGTTATGGCACCAATTCAATCGAACAGCTTTCTGTTCCTCATTGAGCTAATAGGGTACCCAGCGCGGGCAAAANCCGAGCTTCTAATGTAGGATAGTGTGAATTGATCCCGCCAACTCTTCCACGTCAGCCTCTCATTCTCCTCCACCATCGCTTGCATAGAAACAATGTTGTCCGCTGTGGTGGCCTCCACAGGTTGACCTCACACAGTTTTTCATCATCCAGGAACCACCTATCACGCTTGAACTACCCAAAGGCAGTGCGTTTTGAAGGAGCATCATCACCAAAGGCAGTTCGCAAACGGTCAACAGTTTACTACTGCTTTAAATCACATTTAAAGTCGGAGAAAACGATCGCCCCCTAGGGACCTCGTACATGAGAGTATCTCAGATGCCTTCTGATCGGTGTATTCCCATAAGACAGCACTCTGAAATGATACTGATCAAGCAGCCGTTTGAAACCTATTTATGACGGTCACTTGCGGCGACAGAAAAGCGACCAAACGGATGAATGAAAGCGTTATTACTTAAACCACCCAAATACTGATAGGGATCGTAAGTACCACTTTTGTTCAGCGGTATTCATTCAACTATTTATATTATTCATTTTTTTTATGCTAGTTGGTTGAAGTGTAAGCTTCATCTCTGACGATTTACTCACATTGTGGTTTTCAACGAAACGAAGAAAAGCTTAAAGTTATCCGTCGGAAGGGTGACTTCAGCACCAGAGGTGAGCGAATGAAATAGTCTATTACATGAACACTGAACTTTGTTCTGCGCTGAATACAAATGTCCTCCTGTTGATGAAAACCAATGAAGGTTTGGCACAGGTTTTACTAAAGTCTATACAATAGTCTTCGGTTTTCTAATATGATTAAAAATACCTTATTTACAACGACACCAAAACAGTAAAGCAGGGTTTCATGTGAACTATATGCCAACCGGGGTACACGGGAGCGATGAGTTAGTTCTCAAATCAAGTGCAAGCCAACAAGCGGATATTCAACTTTCTAACGAAAATCACCACGCTCATCTGCGTCACCAAATCCACATCCCTGTTGATACTGAACACCGATTTGGAGAAGAAGTTCTGGAAGCCGTTTCGATAGTGATCTAATTTGTGTTTTGAAATAATATTATCATCGTCATCATCATCATCCTCGTACAGCAAAATATAGTGGGGAGAAATAACTCGTTTTCTAACCAACTAAGGTAAAGCATCTGTATCTGTTAAGAGACTTGAAGGCCTGAACAGTTGTTTACGAGGATGGAGTCTGGTGGGTTCGATCAATAATGGGTAGAAAACAAGACTGTGGGGTGTAGAAAATTACTGAGAAGAGTTCCCTTAGACAAAAGTTTAGATAAAAAACGGTTCATCTGTGTTACGTTTCAGGTGAATATCGAGCGATAGTGGAAGTGTAAATGCTTCGCATAGTCGGCTAGAAGTAGTCTTCTGCTGTTAGTCCGAACTGAGCGGTTTGTGGTTGTAGCATTCCAAACCGACAACTGTTTGACCTCTGGGGTCGGTTCACAGTCCTGTTGGCTGCAAAACAATCACTTCACACTAACCACAGAACGCGTACACGAGCGAGCGAGAGAGATCGAGCGAGGGTACGAGATAAAGAGAGATACATACGGATATGAGAAAAACTGTGTACATCATTTGCATAAAGTGGAGAGAGGTAGAGGGATGTAGGACCAAGAATGCTATTGCTCGAGCACGTTCCTCCGAGTAGGCGGAGGTAAACCTGCACAGGGTGCATACGTGTTTTATCGACCTGGGGCGAGTCTGGCACATGAAACACGTGGAGGACAACGCAGTTTGATACTGGAATTGATGGTGAACAAGCGGGATTGTAAGATAGCATATATGTATATTGTTGAAGCATGGTCCGGCAGCAGCCGACGAACGGAAACGTAGACATTGGTTTTCTTTGCTGAGAAAAAACTAAGCACAAACCATGTTATGTGTGCATATGGAATACTAGAAAAATAGCATTTTGAACTCACAAAACTCATGGTTAATAAAAAAAGAAATAAAGAGCGGACACGTGGTATTTTTTACACAGTGATATTCCTATTTTGTTGAGCTAAGCAAATTTTCGAGTAGACAATTCATCGCACTATTCCAAATAACTGTGGTTAGGTTTTAGTTAATATCTGCACGGTATGCACTCAGACGAGACGTGGTAAAAGGCGGGAATAACAGTGTTTGAGAATGGTAAAACCTCTTTGAGTTATTCCTGATTATCCTAATCTCGTGAAGCTTTTCAGAGCAATTGGCTCTCGTCTATTGCGTGGCTAGGCTGACCCCTTCGAAAATTCGAACCAGGACCCTACACGTCTCGGTCTGTCATCGTTAAGCAATAAAATGCGATAAAAGAATAGCTTGATACAAATAGACCCCTGTATGAACACTTGTGGACAAAGACCCCATTCCCCGTATTTTACAACAAAAATCTGTATAATTATTATTATGCAGAAATTAAGAACATATTTTGAATTCATAAATATGCTATTAAATTTGCATTAATTTTCTTGACTATCTAGCAAACGCCACATAATCGTTCGCGTATAACGTTTCATTTTCTGATATTTAGTCCGTGTATTCACCTCAAAAAGTGCGACCTCTTAAACCGTGATACAACTATGCTGGGGATGTAAACCAGTTAGTATAGATGTTCTTCTTAGTGAAACTCATATTCGGTTGGTGTGACTGGGGAATATGTCACAGGTTTATTTTTTGTATGCTCAAGTTGAAACATAGTGTCACCATAAGAACGTAAGTATGCTGTAATCAAATTTACACTTTTAGAGTTCAGATGGAAGATAATCGTATGGTGCGACCCCGGCCTTCAGAAGCACGATCCGTTTTTTTGTTGATTACTAAGCCACAGAAGTGGTGTACCGTGCCACTCATCTGTGAAATCCTGGAAAGTACACTGTGCAGCTAGCTGTTTTGTCCTCGTCAGAAATTAACAATGCTTATTCACTGAATGCCCTGGAATTCGAACCCTGGCACCAGGGGTTACTATTCCAAAACCCTAATCACTTGGTCGTCATGAGCTGGCTGTTCACAGCTTGCATCAGCGATTCGATCACTGCCTAGTAAGTTTCAGATTTTTCAACCACACTGATGAAAGAGAACACACCACATAGGGTCCGAATCCCGGTAAGTTCGATGGTTATGCACATTGCTGATAATACCTCACATGGAGGAAACAGCTAGGACCTCTAGGACCTCATTAGTGTGCAACACTATGAATCGGCCGGACGAAAACTGAACGAATTATTCAGAGCAGTGACAAATAAACCAGGGAGAAGTTGAACACAAACGGCCTTGTCATCACCAATTTAGACTGTGTCCTGTGCAAATCTCACTGACCCTTTTGAATCACGATTGTTCTTATTTCTTCTGCCTACGAAGTTGTTTGGAAATATCCTCTGGTAAACGTTATTTGCTATTCAAGCTACCTCCTCGTTTGGCGCATCGTGCTGACACCAGATATTCGGATGGTGTAACCCAGTACCCATCCCTGACCGGGCATTATGCTGGAACTGTACCGCTGATTATTTCAAGCTAGCTCCTACATTTGACCTCTCTACCTTTTGCTTAGTTATGCATAAGATTCAATAAGCGCATCAAGAAGAGTATGGCGTTAAAATCAAAGAATATTTGATTACATTAATTAAATAACATCTGTTATTGATTTTAGTATATTCATTAAAAGGGAACTACCGAATAGAAACAAAATAATTGGGGACGTGATTCCATTAGAAACGTTTTAATTAACAATGATGTTGACAATTCAAAAGTGACGAATATCTGTTGTTGGTAATTTAAGTAGATTTATATCCAGAAGCCTAATGTTCTTTTAGGAAGATTGACGAAAATGAGGTGAAATATCTTTGTTTAAATTGCGTGCTTTTGGTATAAGAACTTAACTGTCATCTACGACTTACAGAATTTTCAATGTATTGAAAAAATTTTATCATTGATGACTAAAACTTTTTTATCTGGAAGTGAATAGGAAACAAGAAGAAGTAACAATAGACAACATCCACTTGTGTTCAATCAGAGAAGAAAGCAGTATGAGTACATAAACTCATATTTATGTCCGAGTTAGATAAGACAATACAAGGGTGAATAAGAGAGAGACAGTGACAAGAGACAGTGACCTTACGTGCCAATTGCATTCGTGGAGAAGCCACGTGATGTTTTCTGATTCGAGAGGGAGGTCAATAGCGGATCAATATTTAATCACAAATGGAAGAGGTACACGTAAAGACCACGCTTGGTGAATGTCATGTCCAGCCGGATGAATGCAAGGGAGAGACAAGAGCAAAATGGTTGGTTTTAACCTATGCACTTTATGTTTTTGTTTCAAGGGTCTGTCCTCCAGGGTTTCATCCTGCCGAATTCTTCCAATGTGCTAAATGGGTGAGTATTATTTCACGAATGTTGTTATAATTTACCTGATATTCAGGATCCCCAGATTGATGCGATCAGTAATCCTGGACCAAGAATCAGATGGGCCGAGAATTTGTCCCGGGTAAAAAAACCGATGGAACGCTGGAGACCGTGGGTTTATGATTCAAGCGGATTGAGATTACTTGGTTGGGATAAATCGGAAGCAGACTGTGCTCCACCAAAGTTGGGCAACGTGAGTTATACTCATGCATAACGAGTGTTGTTTCAGTTCGAATATAAATCGGTTTGCCTCACTGAACCTACCCCGCTAACGCGATATTTCAGTGATCTAGACAATTTGAATGCATTACATCCACGATTTCTGCTTGAACATTATGTCTATCGAGATCCGGATGAGTATTTAACGAAAGAAGAGACTGGAAAAATTGCGTGTACCCTCGGCTGTGATTGTCGACCGTTCCAGGAATTGAAGCCGATGTCACAAAGAGAAGTTATGCGAATGCGGTTTGCAACAAACAACTATCGCACATTTGATGACTGGATTGAGGACTCCAACGATCAGTTTCTTCAAGGTCTACTTAATAAAGACGGAACAGTTTGTTCGAGTTCAAAATAATTTGCAAACTGAAATTTCGCTCTTTAAATTCTATACGCTCATTCCCTTATGTCATTTAATTCAATGACTTCTTTCATACAAATTTAGTTGACATCGGAACTCGATGTTTCTTTATGTGTTGATTAAGTGAGGTGAAATATAGCAAAGCGCAGCAACTACTATGACTGTTTTGCTCTGAAAAACCGTTGGTGTTATTGAGAATCGTTGCTAACACGATCATATTTTGCGGAAGATATATTCTGGTGGTTTTATTATTCGAGTTTATTATTTGGCCTCGTAATGTAGCAATGTGGATCTGGGTGATCTCACAATAGTCTCTTCAGTTGCAGCATTTAAATCGCAGTATGGCGTGCCAGTGGAGATTGCCCAGGAACATAAGGTTTTACCTGGGTCGAAAAGCAGATGTCCTGCCCGCCGGAATTGGCTACAGTGCTCATTGTTATCGGTTTAGCGGTCTCGTTGATTCTCAGAACGGTTCTATGCTGCATCTTTTTAAACATGTTTACCGAATGGTCTATTCGAAGCCTCGGTGAATTCATGAACATGTTCTGCTTCTGATTATTTTACAGTCTTTATCTTTTCCAATCCAAATTCTGCTTCATAAGCGTCAATGAAAAGAGGAATCAACGATCTATGTACATCATGGTTGAACATATGTTCTCGGAAGCCTTTTAATCGGCATAAGATGGAGTTACTTGAAAAAGCTCTGACCTCGTGCGAGGACAGCGGTATCGATTTACTTCCAGGTGGCAGACTGTCCGAGCTAGCGTATGCAGACGACATTATGCTACTAAGAAAAGATTCAGGTAAGTTGCAAGCTTTTCTGGATAGTCTAAGTGCTAGTGTAGCCATATTCGGCATGCGTTTCGCACCTTCAAAGTGTAAAATGTTGCTCCAAGATTGGGTTGGTCTAGCATTCAGTTTCATCCTGACTGAGGAAGTAGTAGAGAAAGTAGAAACATTTTGTTATCTGGGCAGCTATATCTCACCTAGCGGACGCATCACAGATGAAGTGTCGGTGCGTATACAGAAGGCTAGTTTGGCATTTGCCAACCTGAGACATCTGTGGAGCCGTCGCGACACCTGGCTTTCTGTTAAGGGGCGAGTATATGCTACAGCGGTTAGACCCGTTCTGCTCTATGGTGCAGATACTTGGCCACTAAGGAAGCAGAATAAAAATAGTTTGTCGATGTTCGAACATCGCTGTCTACGTCGCATTGCACGAGTCTGGTGGGGTAACCGGAAGGGCAATGTTGAGGTTGGGCGAAAAGTTTTAGATAGTCGCGGCCGTCCACTGGAGAAAGTCATCGACCTCCATAGATTACGTTGGTTGGGGTATGTTTTACGCATGTCACCAAATAGGTTACCACGGCGAAGATGTTTGCCGAGGCAGACAGTGGTTGGAAAAAGGTCAAGAGTGGTCAAACGAAGACCTGGCATGAGAGAATGAAAACCCTGACCAGAAGACTAGGTCACATAGGTCCCGTTAGGCCCCCTGGCTAGGGACCTCGGGATGATGTTTATCGATGAATAGATACACTGAGTGATATGACTTGATGTCGCAAACAGTGGCGCCTGCTGTTTTATCCAAATGGGCAACCAAAAGATAGCATCCAAAAACGGCGCTCGAAAGTGCATGGTTAATGGTTGTACAAACTGAACTGAACCTGAGATTGATTAAGCAGATGGTATCCAGTTCAGTTCAGTTCAGTTTAAACGACCATTAAGCGTGCACTTCCGTGCGTCACTTTTTGTTTTTGTCTTTTTGCGGTCCATTTGGGTGAACAATAGAAGGAAAACAGGAATGTTGAAAGTAGGATCGGCGAGCAAATTGAGAAGTCCTCCGCTGTTCACCAAATGTTCGGCTTCTGAGCACTACTCATTAGATTGGTATCGTTAGCTTGTGCATTATTTGACGTTCGAGTGATTGAGATATTTATCCTGGAACGTATGAGATGCAGTCAAGTCAGTTAACATTACAACACAGTTTTACGATGCCCATTAAAAAAGATGTCGTTCTAACTTGTCAACTGATTTTTATATCTAGTGTGGTCTACAAAAATGAATGACACAGCTACGTTCGTCAAGCACGGAATTTATTCGTGTAGGTCATACATTCCCTAATCTTTAATCTTCTGATGTGAATACCACTCAAAAATGATGATGTATACCCGTCCTTCTGTTATATACATGTATATTTTATGATCTGTCGAAATGTTTCGATTTTACTATGATGCTCTTTATCTGTTAACCATGGTCACCAAGTAGAGGATAACATGAAAATGGGGGTTAATACAAACTACAGAAGGTTTTTATTTGGTAATCAAAATCGAAAACAGTAGCCTACACCTATGCGCAGGATGCTGAGTTAGTGAACTGTGTAATAAGGTTTCATGAGTTGACTAGGTTTGCGGTTTGAGTAATTTTGTTATCCAATATATACAATAATATTTATATTGGATGGGATGTATTGTAGACAGCAATATTAGTTGCCCGAGCCAGTCAACCAACGCGGGACAAATGGGTGCATAATTCAGACACTGCTGCGTAGCAAGAAATCCGTGAGTTCTGAGGTATCCCATGAATTCATGTGAATAACACAGCACTCTGCGTTCCCGTAGTTTTTTCTCAGACTAGCGGCTAACGTAACGCAATTCAGAATCGCCAATGAATATTTTAACAATGAGCAACAGTTGACAACGTTTTCGTTTGATAGCCGAAATGTCCATCGCACAATGTTCCAGTCGTTCACCAAGCATCATAGCACAGCACTGATTGCGAGTATAATTAATAAGTGTAAATATTCGGTCAGCGCGACATGTTTTGCTCATCAAGAAATTTTCAGATCAAAACCGAATTCGGACATACCACCTAACACGCTGTAAAGACCTAAATTAGCGAAGGTATTAAATTGATGGCTTCGGACTGACCATTATCCAAACACCAGCCCCAATTCGCCCAGTAATTCAAATTCAAATTTTCAAACGTTTTATTGTGGGGAAAAAACTTACAAAGACTTCGCTTATCAAATCCCATAGGGTGTTTACACTTTGTTTCGGACCACGATTCACAAGATCAGAGTTAGTCCATGTAAGTAAAATAGTAATGTAATAGTTTTGAAGAGCACAGGAGAATATATTATGTAGTTGGGTGTTGAAACATAATGTTTGCCAGAGCATCATCAAGCTGACGCTTGAAAGACACTAATGTTGGTGCACAGACCACGTGAGGTGGTAGAGAGTTTCATGTTCTGCACACTCTGACTGCAAAAGAGTGGCCTAGGCAGTCGATACGGCTCTTTTAAAGTGTTAACTTCAGTGGATGCCCTCTGAGATGAACATTGGTTGATAGAAACAAAAGGTTGGGCTGTTAGAAAATTCGATACAGTAAGATCATATAGCCTCTGATTTGACGATAGTGAGACGAGTATAGCCCCAGTAGCTTCATCTTTCGCCATAGGTCTTGGAATGCAGACCTTGAACCATCTTGGTAGCCATTCTTTGAGGATGTTCGAGTGCCTTCCGATCTCGCTGCGGCCATGGGTTCCAGGCCTGAATGGAGTACTCGGTGTATGGACGGATATATGTGGCTAACAGACTTGGAAACAAAGCCGGCTCAAACGACCCAAAAACACGTTTGAGCAGTTCAACCTGTTTTACTGCCATGGATGATGCCCATATCCTTCTCAGATGGAGCATGAGGCAGAGTTTTGTGTCCGAGTGTAGGGGAAACAACCATTGTGACGTGGTGAAAAGACTTTACATTTGGTAACACTGATTTCCATATCATTGGAGATAGACCATTTGGGGGCTTCGTCAAGGGCGTTCTGGAAATCAAATAAATCTTCTTCTTTGTTATTTTCCTCCACATTTTGCTTCGTCTGCAAACAGCAGAGTTTGTGGTCCGAGGACGTCTGGAAGATCATCTATAAAAACAAGAAAAAGACGTGGGCCTAGCAGAGATATCTGTGGAACCCCTCGGTTGACATCTATTGGATCAGAAAGTGAATCGGAAACACGAAATGACATGGTCGTCAACCAGGTTTCGGTTACGGCAATGAGATCCCATCGACCGGTCCGACAACGTAGTTCCACTTCAAAAAACTTAGTGAAAAAACCCTGAGTATTTGTATAGAAACAAATCAGTCGTTGTCGGTGCAGAAATCCCTTGGAGTTTAGGGACATAATCTGGTCAACCTCATCGTCGGCCGGGAGACGGTTTTTGCCGTACGTGTTTGTTGGATTCAATCTGATGGGATCGGAGTGGAGCACACACCTGGGAAATAATAGACTCGAGCTCACTAACGGTATATGCCTACTAGCTCATCCACCGTTTGAACACGAGATTATTTAGAGTTACTCACCGCCGGCATTTATCATGTCTCTTGCCACACCTGATTAAAATTTTATTATTTTCAAAAATGGGCTGATTGATTCAAAGTGGAGCGTGTATTATTTGCCCATTTTCCCACCGAGCAGGACGTATGCATGTTTACGTTTCACATCGATTGAGGTCCATTGAGTGTGCAAACAGAACATGAGATGAACATAATGGTTGAATGTAGAACTAATGCAGTAAGTTTTCCCAAATGCATTTCGCTTTTCGGTATGTAATGTCTAAGTCAGAAGACAGGTAAGTATCTGTTTTTATTTCTTGGTTTGATGTCAAGGTAAAGAAGATTTTGGGGAGGCATAATTGATGTTATTTGTCTAATAAAGTCTCCGCCTCAACTGGTGTGCTTTTTATTCGTTGTTGAAAACATTTATATGCAAGTGGAAACCATGGATCATTTAATTCGCGTCACAACAATGTGTGAACCTCACGGAAATCTCATAACACTACTAATGAGTAATATCATCACGAATTCGTCAATGTATTTTTAGTCCCAATAAACCGTGCCATTCTAACAGCAAATCCATACCAGGTACAGTGCGATTGCTCCATCGTTTTCGATCGTCTCGTCCCTCTCACCCGTGACCTTAAACAAGTAAATTCCCTCTGACCCTTTATGTGATCTGACTGGATCATATTCTGCGATCTGCGGCGCTTGAAATCGCTCACTCCAACATTCCGAATGTTAACAGTTGGAATACTTTCGCACCGTGCCACAATAATCTGTTTAGGCTCCTTGATCGTTCTCGGTTTTGGGGAATAAACGGTTCGCTTTAGGTATCCCCACAGAAAGAAATTCAAGGGGGACAGATCAGGTGATCTTGGAGGCCATTCCTTTGGTCGTCCTCGTCCAATCCATCGAGTCGGCGATTTTGACGATGGTTGATGACGCATCAACTTTAAATTACCAAAGTTACAGTAGAAAACCTACCTGGGATCTGTTTATTGAAATTAATCATAGACTTCATACAGATGTTGTACTTTCATCTGGTCCATGTTCCATTTGCTCTTCTTCAAGTTAACTGCCAAACAGAATTTGCCAGGTACCTCTAATACACCCCGCACCATAACCATTGACAACCAATCTCATAACAGCCGACTTATCCCTGTTTGGATTTCGATTAAATTAAAATCTCAGCTGCTGCGAGGTATTTGGATGAATTTGACATTACAGTAAGGGGTGTATGAGAGTTCAAATCATTCTGTAATTCATTGTGCATTCGAGGAAACCACCCCAGTTGGCTTAGTCGCGGATTGACGAGAACCGGGGGTACGGGAATCACGGCTCATTTGATCGAATCCAAACATCGTGTCAAGATGAGTGAGTCAGTCAGGCCCATCTACACAATCATCGGGGTGAGATTGAAGCAGGTCAAGCATCGCTTACTGTCTCCACAGTCGAAGCGATCGCGATTCCGTTGAAACACCCCCTCCTTGTTCTTTCAAAAACAGTCAATCAGAGCTCTGAATTTACCATGACGCTAGAGCGACATAAAGCCGGTTATCAACTGAGTGTCAAACGGTTTATGCATCTGATACATTTCGTAGTACAAATGGTATTTACAGAATGATTTGAGCTCTCATACACCTCTGACGAGTCAAGCGTTGGCCTAGTGTCATCATCGTTTGAGCATTTTCCATTCGGAATTTCCCACAGCGCACCACTCCACAACGGATTCTCTTGTGGTGATTCTCTACCAACAGTTAGGCAGCATCAGATACAGAACCTATGCACCTCCTGTGCCGGCCCGAAAATCACACGACCGATTGGGTTCACTTATCAATCGGTCGAATGGTTCAGCCGCATCAAGGGACCCGGTGCTTGCCTAGCTAATCCGAGCGAGAAACCACACCTATTTTTACAGCTGTGAGTCTCAGGCAGGCCCAGTGAACTTCAACTGTGTAGCAGGAGTGCCGTCAGCACTCGGATAGACTGGACGTAACAACAAGAGCATTAGAAAACGTACAACGTAATCAAACAGTCTCGTGTTGGAGTAAGGGATTTTAAACGCCGCAGATCGCGGAATATGATTCGATTACATCGGGCGGTGGAGAGAAAATGAATACGGCGGGAATATTGTTCGAATGCTGACAGCTGTGGGGACATGTTTTATATCATACTAAGCTGTATATGAATAAAGTCACAAGGGCTGACAGTTGTCGGTGAACATATATCAATTTATTCGTTGAAGCGTCTGAAATGGGTTGAGGTCAATTGGTTTGCTAAAGAGTGAATATGCAGTGGGGACGATGATCAAAGGTGATCTAAAAAAGCAGATCAAAACAGATCATCCATTACAAGGCAGGGTGGGGGTGAAACAGAGGGAGGGCTTTATTTCAAAGCTGAGTGGATATTGAAATACCTGGCTTGTTGAATTTTCCGAACTGTTTGATGCTTACAATCGGCATTGAATTGCTAAAAGCCGTGTCATGTCACCATTAAATATTATTCGACAGGCAGCGTAGAATTATACTTAAAAGCGGGGAGTAAACATTCCTGTGAATTTCACAAAATGTGGGCACATTAGTCGTTCTAATACCGGGGACCAGACCGAAATCATTCAAACTGTTTTGCTAACGTAATAACAGAACGTCCAGTTAGTGTATCATATAACTACCGCAGTATAAAGTGAGATAGCAGAGTTTAGCCGGTCCTTTGAGTCACAAATCGGGGTGATCAGTATAGGGTAATAGAACAGTGGCTATTACTATGCTGGTGCTGTGCTCTTGTCTGCTCTGCGATCCTGGAAAATACCCAACTCCTTCAGGTGAACGAAGCCTGAACACGACCGTTTGTTTCATTTTAAATGCCTACTGAACAATATCAGTTTGAAATTTATTACGATGGCATATATTTGTGTTGTCTGGATCCAGAGCATTGTGTGGTATTAACAAATCACACACACGATTGATAATCTCAGTGACATTGAAAAGATGTGTATTGGGTTATCCATTTCTTTCTAAGTTGCTGTAGTCAGCGTCCAGTGGTATGGTTATTGATTCGGAACCAGAGGCAGTCGGACCAGTTCGGCAAACAATGCGGAAGTCCCAGCCTTACACTTTTGGGTTACAGCCTGGTTGAATTTGCACCTCAGAGGGTTCCTATCAAACAACACATGAAATGGCCAACCGTAAAGCAACTACAATACTTCTTATTTACTCCCTTTTGATTGGTCAACCAAACTGGTAGCCAAAAGACAGCAACGAAAAGTCTCACATATCAACGGAGTATGCTCCTTTTTGCTTTGCTATCACGTTCCCTGATTGTCTGAACAAGGAAAAGCTGTCTATAGATCAAATCAGCAGATTTGGCGGAAGGCAAAACACAAAACCGACAGAAGACAAGTAAGTCAAATTCACATACTATTGCCTGAGTGACCTGATCTGATCGAATTCCATGTTGTTTTAAAACCAGACAGTTTTTCCAGGCCACCCAGTCTGCAAGTAAGCAACGTTTTCCCACACAGCGAAAATTTCAAGTATTGTAACAAGGAGACATCAAATATGAGTGTTTCCAAATACTTTCATCGGCGATTGAAACTTTGGACTGACGTGATCAGAACATAAACGACAATGAATTCTCAGCGCTGCGCATGAGATTTGAGAGAAATTTTCGGCATTGAAACCGAATGAGATGTTTATGGATTGTCTAGTTCCAGCCCAACGGGGACAAGTAATCCATCGAACTGAATTACTCTGCTGGTTGAACTAATGGCCTGGCCTTATACTCCAGAGAAATCCATCAAATTATTTTTTAAAATTTTCAACAGATTGCTGGACTTTGATGGAATATACTGTTTGCCAAGCAAGCAAATGGATTTGTTCTGTTCTTTTGGCAATGACGTCTGTTCTAAAAATGTATGACTTTACTCCAGCAAGCTAACTTGTTCGCACGTTAGCATGTACCAAATTTCTGACAGACCCGAAGTTGCTCTGTGCGGTCTGCTGGGATCTAAATTTTGGGGGTTACCTTTAAGAGAAACTACCGGACAAAACTGTATAAATGTGTCTATACTGCCGTCGCGTTGATGACACATTTGTTATTTGTGATATAAAAGAAGGAGGAGAGAGATTATTTGAAGGCTTGACTAGTTTTATCTAGAAAGTTGCAATCATATATCACATTGAAGCGATATCTTTCCGGATGTCAATGTTCCACCTCAAGCAGGTGGGTCACTTAGAAGATTTGTATACCTCCATTTTACTTGCTTTGATTCAGCTGGATACAAGGTTGACCGAGTTGGAAAGTTTTTTAATGGAGCGCTTCATTCGGGCACAAAAGACACTGGACAAAGATTACAACCAAATTGAGACAATATTACGATGAAGTGAATATCCAACACAGTTAATTAAAAAACCCTAATAACTAAATTGTGCGATAGACAAGACACCAATTACCGATAGGATGCAAGTAATCCTGCGAATTTCCTTTAAACTTTATGCTGTCAGCTGGCGGATTACGAAGTGCTCAAAGTCGGTCGTTAAATGCACCTAAGGAGCAAATGAATCTAACGTTCATTTCTCAACAGCACGGTTGTCAGTATTCTCAGTGAGGGAAACGGCAACACAACACAGCACAATAAATCGAACTGTACTTATCAATTTAAGTGTGGATGCCCGGTCATTTGGGAGGGTAGGACAGATTTCGGTTGAAATGTGCAACAGTTT
>UZAN01049828.1:1985-16041 GCA_900618425.1 Echinostoma caproni
CGATCATTGATAGTGAGCATTAGGTTTTCTTTTAAGTTCTAGCGAGTCATCTGGTTTTGCCCCCGTTTTCCACATTTTTGCATCGTCTGCAAACATTTCCGTTTGTGGCCCCAGACTGTCCGTTAGGTCATTTATAAAAACAAGGAAAAGTTGAGGGCCCAGCACTGATCCCTGTGGAACTCCTTGTGCTATGCTGATGAGATCGAAAAGTGACTCAGAGACCCGAACTGCGATGGTGCGTTGTCGAAGAAAATCTTCTGTTCAGCGCAGTACAAGTCCCCGAATTCCGTAATTGTGAAGTTTCCTAAGCAGCATTTTGTGGTTCACTCGGTCGAATGCTTTGGAGAAATCGAGGTTCACAACGTCCATTGCATCACCATGATCAGCTGCTTTTGTCCACTCTTATCAGGCCAGGAGCAGGGTATTGGTACTCAATCGTCTGCGATGAAATCCATGTTGAGCAGGGGATAACACATTGTATTTTTCCAAGTGACTCGTCACATTGTCTACAACAAGGGATTTCATGACTTCGGATAATACGGGAAGGAGAGTAACGGGGCGGTAGTCAGCTGCGTCACTACGACAATCGCCCTTGTATATCGGAGAAATTATTCCTTGTTTCCATGTTTGTGGGAGCACAGTTTTGTTGAACATTTGTTGGAATAGTTTGCTTGGTGGTTGAACTAAGTTGCTCGCCAGGTTGATAAGAGTTTGTGGATGGATATTATCTACCCCTGGAGATGAGTTCCTTTTCAAACACTGCAATTTCGATGCTATGATCCATTAGTCACACATTACAAAGTTAACTTGATATTGTTGCGCATCCCGTTCGATTTTTTGAACAAAACTATGACACGTTTTGTTTTAGGTTATTGCTAGTGTGTCATCGACATAACGGCAATAAAACGCTGAGGATTTGAGATCAATTTAAGCGTTGTTCTCCAGTTTCAAGATGAATATATCAGCTAAGATTAGTCCAAATGGGTTTCCCATAGCCATTCTATCTATCTGACGGTAGATTGTGTCATTGAAGACGGAATGCACATTAAAAACACACAATTTCAACAGGGCTCTCAATTCGGTTGCTTGGAATCCAGTTTCATCAACATATTTACAAACTTCCTCTACTGATACGTCAGTGAATAGCGAAGCAACATCATAAGAAGCAATGAAACATTGGTGGTAATCGTGTAGGGTTAATGTATCCTTCAACTGCAGTGAATTTATCAACCCTAAATGAAAGAATTCTCCGAATGGGACTGATCTGTTTAGTCAGCCACCTGGCTAATCTGTGCTGAGGTTAATTGACCATTAATAGAATCCAGCGCAAAGGGACACTTGGTTTATGAGTCTTTGGTAAACCATAAATATGTGGTATTCGTGTTCCACAAGGTCTCCGATCATTGCACGTACTAGTGGCAATCACTCCACTATTCCAAAGCTGTTTAAAGTAGGCACCGATCCTTTTCGCTGTCACATTCGTATTGTCCCTCTCTTTTGGATCCACTTGAAATCAGTCACCATCACTAAGATTGATCTCCGTTTTGCCCACGTATTCATCGTTGTGAATAATGATTACTCCAGATCCCTTGTCAGGTGGACATATCACAACAGTCTCATCATTCCTCAACTCCTTTAGGGCTTTCATATGGTTAGCATGGAGTTATGCAGTGTTTTGTTACTCTTAGCTGATGAGCAAAATTCACTAACCTAGCTCCGAATCACCCTTCTGCTTCTGGTATAATAGGACCTAGCTCTTCCATTACGTAACTATTTATATACTGGAATTCCCTTTTCCGAATATTTGTAATCATTATCCCCTCCTCATAGTGCACTTGTCCCCGNGCAATTGCTATTACCATGATAATTCTCTCCCCTTTTCCTTCCCCTCATTTCAGTCGTTCTCCTATTTCATCATTGACACTTCATACTTCTCAATATCACATTACATGACTCTCTTTCATTCACTTGATTGACCAATGTTCTACTCCGTTACCTTTCTACGTTCGTTTTAATTCGTTTCTGGTTGTATCTATTTCGTACAACGTAAACATTTTCAAACCTCTTTCTTCCACAGTCAATCGTTTTCCATTACGTAACTATTTATATACTGGAATTCCCTTTTCCGAATATTTGTAATCATTATCCCCTCCTCATAGTGCACTTGTCCCCGGATAACTCAACAACCCAGTTAATTAAGCATGAACCCATGTAATCATATAAATGACCGTATATGGTGTTCTCATAACATTCCGACCTATTTCATGTGCACAAAAAGCTGACTGAGAACACGCGAAATGGATGACCCATATCAATTCTGCTCGCCCTGTGCTACTTCTTTTATTCAAATGGATCAGTTATTTCTTCAACTCAAAGCAGTATATAGCACGGTTTAAGCTTTTATGTTACATGAAAGTGAATACATGATCCGAAGATATACTGTAAGTGGGAAGGTTTGGAGAACATTCAGGCTAGAACCGGCTTGTTGATTCTGCGTTTAAAAACATGGATGTTGTACGTTGAATGGAAGACCAAAAGGGGGAGAGTGNCAGCTTTGGCTTCGGTTGGTGCATCCCGCCTAACAGGTTGGGACTCAAGGGATGAGGATTGTCTTTGGTTAGAGACGCTGAGATATATGGCCCAGAATAGAAGTCAGTGGAGTGAATGCTGTGTGGTTTGCTTGTCGAAATCCCGTGCCCCGAAAAAGAAACAACAAACAACACGACAAATATCAAAAAATGTACAGTGAAACACACAAAATGTTTGTTATCCCAGTTATCTACCATTTTCCATTTTAACTGTTTCACTTTCTTTCCACTTTGTTCTGTGTCGCAATCCACCTGCCCCGTGTTATTGTTGCTTTTATTATTGTTGTGGTGTTTGGTAACATAATTTTCTACAAACCGGTGTTAAATATATATTATATATCAATTCCGCTCATCTTGTGTTAGTTGCTTTATTCAAATGGATTAAAGGGAAAGGATATTTCCGAAATTAATTGATCTTTCGGATGCGCACATGACTTGCTTTTGCATTCAATCAATACACGTTTGGCTGCCGACATGCCTTAGTTATTACAAGGCAAAATCTGAGGAAATGCCATAGTACTCTCATTCAAAGTTTCATCTTCGCACGTTAGTTTAAGGAAGATCTGTATTGGAGTTGTTTTTTTATCAAAGTATGAATATCAAATCCTTCCTTATGATAGATCACCAATAATGATTTACATTAGAAACCCAGCTTTGTTTACATGACGGTAGTGGACACCAGTCATAGAGACCGAATTTTGATTATTCCATCGTACAACACGAGTCAAGTGACGACGGGCGACAAATTCCGATCAACCAATAAGATGCCGGTGTTCTCGACCAATCATAATCCACCTGGTTCAAACGGGAATCACCTGTCCAGAATCAAATTGACTAGGATTAGNATTCGCTGCAGATATTTTTTTAATCACATTGGTTTCTTTCAATAAACTAACCGCAACCTGTTTCAACTTGTTCCTGTGTTTCTGTCAAGAGAGATCTTGACCAATAATTACCAGTATGAATTCGTATTTCGATTCCTTTTTGTGATTCTGACCCCCCGATTCGCGTCCGTTACAGTTACTACATACGAGAAAATTGTGCCAAAGCAAGCGATCCATTAGCGCATTGAATTCACTTTAAAGTAAGATAAGAGTCTAAAGTAAGATCTGTATAAACCACATTATTGGGAGNCGGAAGAAAAACTAAAACGGTTACAGTTGTTCTACACGTCTGTTGTCTAGGGTAAAAGATTGATTAGAAACTGTAAGTGTTGAATATCTCTGATGAATGGCTCCTTCTGATACCATAGGGGATTTAGCATTACGTCAACAAAAAGCTCCCTATGCCACTCTGAGCTACCCCGGACAGGTTGCCCGTATCCTCTGATTTCACTTTTGGAGCAGAGTGGAACAAAGAGCATTGACTTTCGCATTCAGTCCCTTCTGCTCATCCACACCAGCACTTTTTGTTTCACCGTGAAATATGATGAATCCGGTAGCCATATCTCTCTCCTCCTCCCCCTCCATTTATTTATCTGAAAATAATTAACTGAATCAACAGGCCTCACAGATATTTCCATCGAATATAAATGCATTTAACTGGTGGCTAATTAAGGATCTCCTAATGGGTGAAACCCAAGACCACCAACAGTGACTGGTTCCTGTAAAAGATCCTAACATGATACTCTGAAAAGAAACGTACAAGACGAAGCTAATGATTAGAGTAGGATAGTGATCAAGAGATTCCCCTAATTGGTTTTGGTTACGGGGTCAGGTCAAGCTAGAAAACAATATTTGATATCAAGTTATGAAAGTGGACGTTCTAAAACACGATGTTGGATGTGGATGGTGATGGTGGCGGAGAGGAAGGACGGGAGGGTTGGGTTTTGTCAAACAATGTGATAGAGAAGCATCGTGCGGTACGAACGAAGTTTAGACCCCAGTGTATACAGTCTTGGTGTGTAGATTTGCAGATTCCTGACGATTTTAGCAAGGCATTCTATGCAGGGGCTGCATCGTTTTGATTTGGCCGCACCCGTGGACTTTGAGCCTGGTTTATGCAGTCAGTATACGGATAAGTATATGCCGATAGCAGTGGTGAGAAAATGGTCTATCTAAATCGTTCAAAGACATGCTCAGGTGTTTAAATCTGTCTTGGCGACTAGGCAATGCCAATTTGTGGAACAAATAAAGTCCTCTAGAACGATTACTGAGATGGTAGTTGATATTCGAGAATATATTATGAGCTACTCATATGACGCGGCGATTCAACTTTGGATCTAGCTACCTGAGTGAGACTCATGCCGTTCTGGCATTGTACCTTTGGTCTGGCTGTTAATTTTCTTCCTATCTTCAAATCTCGGCCTTCGTTAAATGGGTCTGTTTCACCACGATCTGCTTGTCCGTACGTTATTTAAACCTGGACGACCAATCTTCTGATGCTCAACTATCAAATGCGTTTGCGCTGTGGGCCACCACACTCCCAAATCAGATCCTCTCACACCAGCTGTCTGCTGGTCTGAGACAAGGCTAACCTGATCATCATGAGACCCACGGTTAGGTTTGCTTTTGTCTAAGCGGTAACCGTTCATTTGCAAAACTGCATTGTAAGATTTTTGTCCGTATTCTTTTCTTCAGTTTTTGACCCACCAAACACTTTTATTTTCACTCCACTTGAAAATAAACATTCTATTATGTCATGTAACTTTTGCAAGTGGTAAAGCTTACATTTCGGTTAAAAATATTTATAAGTGCTTTGTTTTTGCTTTTAATTCTTCGCTTCACTGTTTTCTTCCTCTCTCTTGTATCGCATTTCGAGCCCAATTAGAACTTCGAAATCACAGCTAAAACCGTTCACCATCTTCCACCGATATTGAATACCTTCAAGTCGCCTGGAGCGATTCACATTGCAGACCACTCGGTTGTGCATCAAAATATTTTCTCTTTCTTTTACACGGTTTCCCCTTTGATCTAGTGTACTTCATTTTTCCGATCGCATATATTTCCCAATTCCCAAGCGAATTCTCCCCCCCCCCCTCAACCCATTGACTATCGGCCTTTCCACCGGCTCCAGCTTCTTCCGAAAGAGTGGAGCACGTAATTGTGCAACAGTTGCTAGCCCTACAAGATAGTCAGGCACTTATGGGTAACCAACGGTTTGGGTTTCAACGTCACCGTCCATCTACTGGAGAACACATCTGGTCTTCCGTAATGAAAAATCACTGAATAGCATTTAGCGTCTCTGGATACCTTTAAGCCTCTCATATCGTAATTATAAACTGTCTCCAATTTGTATTTAGGCAGCTTCTTCGCCGGTTTCATAATTTGCTTTACTGTTCATTCGTATTCTTCTGTTTTCCACTCTACTTTATGCGCATCTAGAATGACGAATTTGTGAATCAACTGACACATCACAGATGAAATGAATCACCTGACTCAGTGTTCTTGTTCACTCCCTACGGAGCTCGAGAGTTTGACGTGTGCATTAACCACTCTGAGTAATAATAAAGTCCGCGTTCCGTTACCGGTTATCCAGAACACATTTTTTTTACTCACACGTGATCCGTTTCAAGATGTAATCAGGATGCTTACGCCACATGATCTGATCTGCTTCCAATAAACTATTTATTCCAATACCAAATGTGCAAAGTTCCTCATGACTTGGTAATGCGCCAGGGATGAAATACACTTGATTATTGATCCGATGTATACCAGATCCCCCTACCCACTTCACTACGTTGTTGTCCAGATACACATGTTAATAAAATCGCCATTGTCGGTGATTTCAATATCCACAACAAGGAATGACCGAAGTAATCTCCAGACACTTCGTTCATGAGGCGCGAAGGCGAGGAATTTGCTGTGATCAACAATCTAAGTCAACAAGTTGACCTCCCCACATGCATCCCCGATCGTACTGATGATCATACCCATACACTTGACCTCATTATCATAACCATTCCCTCATTATTCTACATCACTTTCCATTCCCCATTAGGCTCGTCAAAGTACTGTCTCAATTCCTTTCTCACGTATTTCTCTCACCCTGTTTCACCACTCAACCAAGGAAGCACCTTCTGGCGTTACGACTTAGATATCTGGGACGGTTTTCATGACTTTCTGACTTGTTATCCGTCTTATGAGTTCTGATTTTGTCTTGAAATTCACAGAGCGTGTCCTTCAAGGTAAATGTTCCACAATTTTCCGAACTCGGTAATGTATGATCCTCTGAGTGATTTACTTGTGTTTGCAACCGGGATTTACGTTTTAAAATCCAGCATTCCGTCCATGGACTCATTCATCCAACCCGATATCCCGCAATCGCTTCGTGCAAGCCAGAAAAAGTGCTCACTCACCATACAGCGAGTTGAAACGCTTCATTCACCATAAAGCTACGAGATTGGCTTCATCTGCCTCTGGGACTCGAATACTAGCAACAGCGGTTTCACGTAATTTCTTCGAACTTTCCTCTAATTCGCACCTCGTATGGTTCTCTTGTTTGTCAACCCCAAGAAAAAAGGAGGTTTCCGCTTCCCGTTTTGTCTCCAGTGCCAACTTATCAATAAAATATCCTCCCGTACATCGAACCACTCATCTCTATTAATCATAATAATCAGAGAGACCTACCAAACTCTTTGTGCCTTGGATGTTTGTAAACCACCTGGTCCAGACAGTATTCCACCCATTGTCCTAAAAATGTGCCCCGGAGTCAGCCCCTTATTTACACCATTTTTGTTTATCATTTGATCTCAAACCTTTCCCCACTCCATGAAAAATGACATTATTTCTGCTATCTGCAAGCACGGTGACCCTTCCGATCCCAACAACCATCATCCCATCACTCTCATTTCTGCATTTTCGAAAGTGTTTGAAACTAATAAATGAGACCAACTGCGTACGTTCCTCGAACACGAAGATTTGCTGAAGTATCATCAATATGGATTTCGCCCGCGTTGACATACGAAGGAACTTACTTGTTATCGCTCCGCATCTCAAAGGCCTTCGGCTGCTTTTGCCAGGAAGGTCTACTGTCGAATTCACTCACGTTCAGATTCCACTCGTCTGTCGTATCGTGGCTCTAATGCGAAACATCTTAACTCTAGTCAACGAGGCCGTATCTCTACCATCCACTGTGAATACCGGTATTACCCAGGTTTTCATAATTCTACCAACCCTCTCCATTCTATTCATCAACGATCTTTTGTCTACAACCTCTAATCCCATTCATTGCTTTTCAGGTGATGCCACTCGCCGTTGTTCTCTTTCTTACACGATGACCCGTCAGGCCACTACTAACATCGATCACGACCGTTATGTCATTGGTGCATCTCTTGCTTTCAGTCTCAGACACAACTCTGCCTGGGGTTCTACCAACCATGCGAGTTTCAATTCTTCCAAAGCTTCTCTCATCACCATCTCTCTTAAACAGGTCCCTGATTCTCCCAAATTGATTTTTCACTGGCAGCCTCTTCGTTTCACAAATACCCTTCTTCCTTTTATTTCTACATGAATCTCTCGGGCTACGCGCAAAGTCAGCTTTCTACTCTGTGTCAGGCGCTTCTTTAGACACAAGCATCCCTTCCTCTTATATGCGGAGCTGAAATCCACTCCAAGCTGGAATAATGCAATCATGTATGGCGCGGAGCTTCATGGAGCTTGTTCTCAACCAAATGAGGTACACTACCTAACGAAGGTCTTTGCTCAACTCCTCTGTTTTGTGCCCGCTGATTATTTATCTGTTTTTTTTTCAAACACGAAATAAATAAGTTACGTTTTGTATGATTGTTCCCCAATCCCCACTATTTGCACTAGTTTGTTTTTAAGCATTATCGGGGTTGATGATGATTATTCCTAGACTGTGAACTTAATACATCACTGATTGTACCATAGATTACTCTGTATAAATGCATATATTTCTGGTTAGCCGGTGTCTTGGTGTAGTAGTTGAAGTAAGCTCAGATTGCGAATCACAAATCACGGACGCAACTGGAACGCTGAATCGCAATAGCACTGGCACCCTGGTATCGCCCGTCACCGAGAAGCAAGAAAAAGGTCACACAAGTAGCAGTTCGTTTATTGAAAGAAACCAAGGGGATTATATAAGATATACAAAGGTAGTTTACCCGTTATACATATATCCACCAATCGTGCACTTGGATTCTTGACGTCATACAGCTTCTCGCTGAGCCGCACAACTTCTGATTGGTCGGCACGATACGCCTACGATTCAGAAGCTGTTCAGAAGCTGTAGTTCGTAGGCGATTGGCTGGCGTCAACTGGGAGCGTTGACTCACCACTGTTGACCAGAAAGTGTAACGCATCGTTCTTTGGGTTACGTTATCCCGTAGGCTAGGATCGCCACACTTGTTCATTCAATTCCAATCGTGGTTAGGGTTCGGAATACATTTGCCCGGATCAGGATTATCGCGAATTCCTGCCGACCTTCAAATAACCACATGTTAACCCAGTTACAGTGTGGGAAGCCTCATGATCTTAAGCTACCTGACTGAAATATTGTCATGGGTTTATATGGTGGATATTTAGATTAGCCCATTCAGCTTTTCGCAGGCACCAGGCGCTGTCGACCGTGTAGCTCAAGGGTAAGGGTTTGAAGTACTAGCCCAGAGCATCACCGTTCGAGTCTTTACAGGCACACAAAAAGTACGCACTACTGACGAGTCCCAAGCAGAACAAAACAGCTGTCCAGTGCTCTTTGTTGGTTGTCACAAACATTTCCATCGCATTTAATTGGCATAGATGTTTCTGCAAGCCAATAAGGCAAAACAATACATAACAGAATACTTTGTTGCTTCGCATCGTGACCATGGTCCTGTTGTATTTAATCCGTACATCTTACATTCACTTGGCGGCGATTTCATGCGATGGGATGCAAGCATTTTACATGTAAATCGTACCATCCTTTGAATTCCTTGTTGTAGTCTCACAGTTCACTTGGACCCACTCCGAATCTTCCTATTGGCATTGCTCGATTTCTGATGCACTCGAACAGTATCATCTATCTCTATGACCTCCATTTCACCCCAAAACGTGACATGTTTGCTAAAAGCCGTATACAATCTTGATTTCTTACGTTCTTCCTCGAATTTCCCACAATTCATCCAACACTTGAAATACTGCTCTAACCCACCTTGGTCCTTCCTGTTTTTTGTGCCCTTGTTCGGGTTAGCTTCAAGTTCCCAATTTATTTTGGTGATACGAGTACTCTCTTGAGGAATGATGATAATACAATGTATCACATGTGGGCTTTTGCAATATGAGCCCATGTGAGGATAACTTATCCGAGACTTCCTACGAGAAAATTGAATAAAAAAGGGGTTATATTTGTGACTGGCGTTCAATAGAAGACTGCAAAGTGATTCGATCGCTGAATGTTTTGAAAAGCACCCACTCGCATATCTACAGCGGAACGCTTACGTGTTCACTTAAACAATAAACCCGTTGCTTCTGTGCGTTTCACAGAGAAATTGCCTATCGTTACCTCTTCAGTGACCGCCTGCTCATTCTATTGCTCAAATCTGGCTAGAAATCTAGGCAGAAAAACCAGATGGTTTTCACAGAGGATCAAGGGTTAGAAACCAAAGTTTTGACCATCGATGCGAAGAAACTCATCTCCGTTGCAGTTGTGAAATCAAGTTCATAAACGTTCATCCGGCTTTCTATATACTCACCTATGCCTCATCCGAGATTTGTCCTCCCGGATAGCGGTGAAAAGTGAAATGGCAAAAATCTTCGTTGGTTCCTCAGTTATGATGAGATGAGAACTGGATCCACGCAAGAGCATTTTACATACTACAGATATGATCCGCGTACGGAATACAGTTACACTGGCACTTTGACCGTTCAATTCGCAATTTGTCTATATTTTCAATTAACGGTACGATGACTTACATATACGCCGGATCAGGCGACTCGCAGGCCTGGAATCACAGTGACATCATTACAAAGTCATATACATTGTTAGATTGAAGAGAACAAGGGATAGAGGAGGCAGCCTTGATGAACACCGAATTCCATAGTGAGCTCACACCAAGGATGGAATGAGGCTCTGTTATTTGATGCAAGTTGAAAAAGAATAGCTGTGGTGCATTGGTCATTGAGATGCAGTACCAGGACACAGTGAAGTGGACGAAGTCGAAGAACACATTCAGATTGAGGA
Organism: Echinostoma caproni; assembly: GCA_900618425.1. Taxonomy (NCBI): domain Eukaryota; kingdom Metazoa; phylum Platyhelminthes; class Trematoda; order Plagiorchiida; family Echinostomatidae; genus Echinostoma; species Echinostoma caproni. The sequence goes on from UZAN01049828.1 coordinate 12,692, forward strand.
ATATTAGATCGGTGTTGGTGTTGTGTTAGCCTAGGCAACTTCACCGAGACCAAGCGATGCACTAAACTTCAATCCATTCAATTCTTGATTGTTCCAACGCTCCCAAAAATATACTGTAATTGGTATTACTATATTGTCCATATTCAGCCGATCAGGTTGCATTTCCTTGAGCTCACCAGATTTTTTGATAACTCACTGCCAGGTTGCTGGTTATCTCTCTTACAGTTCATTGTGGAGAACACGTCAATACATATTTGAACTCATTTACGCTCTATTCCCTCGAAAATAGATGACAGTAAGATTCGCGGATTGGAGAGCAATATTGATTCCCCACATCCATTTCTTCGGCCTCGTTTCTTCCTCTTTATTTATTTTTATCCGAAATCCATCATCTATCTGATTTGGCCCATCTTACCTTCCACGTGATCACTATACGCCCAAAATATTCGGAATTGAATAGAGCAAACTAGGCCTCCGACTGAATAGTGCAAAGTCAGGTGGAACCAAGACGAGGTGTGGATAAAGCCATTTCCATTTGGAAAATCAAGCAAACAAATATCGCAAGCATCAAACAATCATTGACCCATTATTCTTTGATGTCCAGTTAGCAACAATATGGTCCATTGGGTTGCTCACACTCAAGCACACTCAGTCAGTCTGATTACTTCTATGTGAGACCACCGACGAAGGGGTTTTGGTTTGGGAACCCCGGTTCACAATCTTGTTCTCAACAGTCCAACCCATACAGCAGTAGAACGTGGATCTAAAAAGGAGACCCGAAAGAAACACTCATGCTGGAGCAATCGTGTAGGGCTTTTGGATGTCGGTTTCGTATTTTCTATATCGATATATCAGTTGCCAATTTTCCAGTGTGGTTCATACTCCTGTGCAGCCAATGAAGCAATCGGAGAAGGGGGAGGCTGGTTGGATAGGATATTGCTTTTTGACCTGGGCACTGCCCATCTTGTGTGGGTGACACTTTTCCATTGAAGTACGGGGTATTCTTTCGTCGTTGAGGGGATACTAAAAGTAATGCGCTTCTAAGGACATCTGGCACATATTCCTTCTCCGCGTTTATTTTCCAGAGCAGTCTCCAATGTGGACCGTCAGAAGAAAAGACAGTGTATGCTCAATCAGCGGGATTTATGAGGCTGAATTTTGTGTAATCTCTGTCTGCTGAACTTTCTGTTAAGGAAATCCATCTGGTTTAGGGCATAATAGTACGCAAGTCACGTCAACGTACGCTTTTGTTCAGATGACCAGAAGAACACATTCGTTCATCCTATCAAACACTAAACCTTTTTACGCGCTTACTCTTACGGGTTTGGTCTCTGCTAGCTTTATTCAACTTAAATAATTCCGGAGTTATAGATAGTACTTTTTGTTTATTGAGTATAAAACCCCAAAGTCAAAAATCAGGAAGGGAGTCTCCATCAGTTCAAGGCTGCCTGTGGAAATACAGGGAAAGGGAAATCGAGTGGCGGTGGCAGTGGCGAGATACGAACACAGGAACTCCGGGTTACTATTTTGATGAAACTGACCACTTGACCCCCACCGCCTCAATTAGAAAACTAATCACACCTTGTGTCAAAATATCCTGAGTGCACCTGTCACTTTGTGTGATAATCTAAATAAAGTCGTTCTCCTCGCTTGCGTCCCGTCGTGTGGACTACTTTTCTCTCACTGCACTCAATCCTCTTTCTCCCATTGTCCACTGCATTTGAACTCATTCATGAGCGACTTCAAGCGCCTCGCACTGAAATTTCCCATAAACTAATTCCCCTTCTTGAATGGTGAGACTTGAACCCATGTACAATTATCACTGTACCCCTGTATAGCACACACGCACACACACTCGCCCGACTGTTCTGCGAAAACCTGAGCTGATCTCTTCACATTTGATTATCCACACGTCCAACAGAGGATTAGAACACTTGTAATCCAGAATGCTAATTGGTGCATCCATATGGCCTTTTAAATGGGGGTGGGGGTGAGTGGGTTGATCCACACGTGAGAGATGTGAACAATCAGTACTGGCCTCTCGGCTCAGCTGGCCGAACGTGCATCATGCAGTGATGGCATTCCTGGGGTGTGGGGTGGAGGGGTTGAAACTCACAGAAGCGGCTGCCATTCGCACAATCCAGTCACGCAAAAATGCCCTCAGCTGCCTTTTATACAGTGATGGCAATTCGGATAATTGATCTAATGTTTTTCTAATCTTTGATAGCCGAATATACATCAGTCTCCGTGTTGCAAGCATCGTTATGTTCGAATTTATCTTCACTACAGATAAGCTATTACTGATTGCGAATAGCGTTAAAGGAAAAGAACTAAACACACTGATCTGACCTGAACTCAGTTTTATCAAGGGGGTTATTTGAATTAAACTACTCACCACACTAGATCTAGCGCATTTTAAAAGGAACACACGCGAACTAGATTGCGAAAAGTATTCCGACGTCAGTTAATTAGTTTGAGCTGTCTGCATCTTTTCGGTTTCAACTCAGTCTGCTCCGCAACTGATGATCAACATTCAGTAATCGTCGAAAATGCTGAACTTCACCCTATCGGATGTAAAACACTCTATGGATAAATTTCACCATTGCTTCCTATCCGGAAACAATCGGTTCAGTTGGGTGTCATGGTTGAGAAAGAAAAAAGGTGAACTACAAAAGACTATTTTAGGTTAATTGTTTTCTTCATGTTAGCCAACATACGGGACGTGTATAATTGTAACGACCTTGGCAAATTGACATTCCGTTTGAGTGTTAGTCGTGTTCATGTTCAGTGAATGCACCGTTTGGTTCATGGCGTTTGTATTTTTCTCTCTGGAAGATTTTCAGTGAATCCCCTCACCACGGAGAACCTCTTGCACCGAGACTGGGCCCACATTCGGTTGTCTGGTAAGTCCGTTCACGGGGGACAACCTGCTACACACACGGGGCCAAGCATATTACATGATGTTATATATTGAGGACTGTATATCAAATAATTTCAAAAGAAACCGCCATATGGCATACTGTATGATATATGTACAGAACGATCTCACTGCATCTCATCATGGGGAGTGGTAACTGGATCATGTCAGCGGGGTAAGGACAAACTAACATAAAGTACTCTTTGTTGACACAGAGGGGTGGGGCTTCCATCGGTCGATAGCAATCACTTAGACAAACCTTATCAATCATGCGATTCGTGACTCGCAGACACTCCGCAAACCCGTGGTTCAGTCTACTTGGTATTACATCATTATCAAATATCGAGCCACGGTTGATGACGGGGTCTTGCAGTCTCCACTGTCGTTTCTATGCCGTGCACTTGACCTGGATTGCGTCATCTGAACTTTGACC
>UZAN01049829.1:0-21420 GCA_900618425.1 Echinostoma caproni
ATGGGTCACAGAATGGGTGGGTGGTGTTTTGGGTGCAGGGCTGAATGGAATCAACAACAACACTGCTCTTCTTAAAAGATCACAGTGGATGGATTCCTGTAGATTCATCTTTAAGGAGTCCGCTCACAAAATGAAGGGGGGGGGTATTCTGCCGACACAGAGCAGTTCTGAACTTACATTGTGCCTTGGAAACGTAATTTCCTTATACTGGTATGTTTGCCTCGCCGCTACTGAAACCAGTGGGGAAACGAATAGTACCTGTCCTATGGCCATGCGTCAGTCAAGCTCAGCTTCATTGTCATGACGTTCAAATAAGGCTTTTATCCGCCAGCTTTTGAAAGTCCCTACGGGCAGGATTTTCGGACACAAAATCAAACTTTTATGCGGGTCGCATGCACTACATAGATTCTGATTCGTACAATCTAAATGTTACATTTATTCATCCACCGACAGATACCATGCCATCTTGATCAAGCTCATATCCATCCGAAGTTAAACCGGTTACAGCTGAAAAGATTTTCAAGCTTCCCAAAACCACCAAAGCCCTGATGGCCTACCTCCAACCCGACTGAACTATGGAGTTGTGCCGCTTACACACATATGAGTGGCACGCGGCAGCACATATTTTCGCACTCGTATTTTCCGTAGTACATAGAGACCCCTGACTGTTGTTTCGACTCCCATGAACATGTCCTTCCAGGGGCTTTCTCTAAGCGTTTTCACTGTGACGTCTTTCGGGGCTCAAGCTAACAGAACGGACTATTTATAACCGTTTAGGGTTTTACATTACGGCCTCGACGACCAAGATCCATTTGCATACAAGCAGAATACATATATTCTGAAAGCAGTAGCCTGCATTTTCGATTGGATTATTAAACCGGTGTGCACTGTTGTTATGCCTATTCGTTGTTTTTCCTTAAAAAATAGAATATTTTGTTTATCCCTCTGTTTCTTATATGATTGAAAGATTACTTTTCCAATCTCACTCAATATACTAAGTTTTCAAAATCCATATCTACCAACTTTGGTGTTCTTCAGGGCGCAGTTTTTCTCTTACTTCTTTTATCACATAAATCAGCTAGTGGACTGGTGAAGCTCTCTTAATAAGCGGATAATCTGGTACTCTGTCAAGCAGTCTCCAATCAATAGGACTTCACTTCCCTTACCCACAGTATTTAAGGTAGTCGTAGTTACTATTTTTAACACTGCCCTGATGACTACCCAATTCTGTTCCCAGCTCAGGCGTTCTGCTGGTAAATTACCCGAATGTCACAATGAGCAATGATTCACGCTGTTCTTCCCACTTTCAGGGATGCGTCAAAAAACCCAAAAGACTGGCGCTTCTAATTCGTGAACTCAGACATTTTGGAGCTGAAGAAACTGTGGATGACTCATTTAAACACCAATATGTTCTACCCATTTTACTTGATTGTTCTCCCATCATAATCCCTCATTTTCTCAAGAAAAACTTCCGAACGCTGCTCAGCAGCTTGTTTATCTGTCAAACGCGGTCCCAATCTCTCTCTTTCTGCACCGTTGACACGATCACCAAACTGTTATGTGAATGCCGTATCGAGAACAAGTGAGAAGTTTCCAAACAAAAAAATCACACCGATTTCACTCATCCATCACATCACCTTGTATATGCATATCGCTCACATTCCTCTACACGATCCGAACACCGACTTATTCACTCCCGTCGTTAATTTTTCCCGGAGATGGCCCAACCCCGTCCATAACTGGTGTTTTGATTCACAAGTCGCGGATAAATTTCCTAAAATCCTAAGTGGTTGAAAAATATTTTCAGCTTTTTCCTTTACATCCGTGTTTTCTTTGGTTTAGCACAGTTCCATGAGACGGACAAGGAGATTTGCACTGATCAGTTTGTGACTGAACAGTAAGTTTTGTTTGACAAACAGAAGTATAAATGTAAGTAAAAAAAAGATATGTATAACTTTACGTTCACGTTAAACGGGTTCTGTCAAATGTGACCGCATTGATTGGTCAAAGATGGTAAATTTCCCGGGCCTTTTCACTTGGATAGACGACAAAATTTTACGGGGTTTACATTGGCTGCGTAAAATTGTAGTGAGTTGATTTCCTGGTACCCAATGGTGCAATCGTTTTACTCGTCATTTTAATGATTCGGATTTACTTCTCACCGATTCGGCAAAAACAAGCAAATATCCACATGGCTGATCACGGGTCCAAGTTTTGCCTAATCTGTGAGATTATGTGCATCCCCGTCAAATTTGCTCTTTTCACCTTCGCTCCGCCCGAACCAAGTGTATCTCCGAGCACGGCCACAAAGATCTTGGACGCGTGTCAGAACAGATCAACACGACACAGCGGAGAGGAAAACCGGGGTTGTCGTGCTGACAACCGGCAAGGCGCGATCTGATTGTTTCCTAAAATTGGGTTTGACCTTGACAGCTTTCGTGTCCTTTAGTCAATCCTATCCCGTTGACACCGTGCTGCTTCAAGCCCCGGGCTAAGTCTGAAAGCTCTCCCCCCTCGGCCGGATTGAGCTCCCATACCTTGCAGCATGATTTACGCAGCCGGTTGTTGTCGTGTGAATACGCGCACACGTACGCACGCACGCACGCACGGTGTTCTGTCCAAAAATGGAGTACGAACATCACGCTTCGTCTCTTCTTCGCCCGCTTGATCGCGTGCGCTTTTTTGGACACTCATACGGTCGACCATATGCCGTATACCGTAAGTCCATGCGATCAGTTATTTGCGTATCGACCACTCTAGTCAGCCAGTGAGCGCCAATTTGGGTGCCAACACACGAAAATGCATGAAACCAACCCATCCGTCAACCAATCAAATAAATGTGAGCGAGCGGGCACACCCTCCACATTGACCTTGAGCTATCGATCGTAGTTTGTTTACGTCCTGTGGTCCACTTCGTCATGGCATGGTCAGCGAGCAAGAGAGAGAGAACCAGAAGCACGTGGTGAATGACCCGAACGAACGAACAAACAAACAAACGGGGATGGGAGTAAATAAAACCGCCCGCTCGCTCGAATGCGCCTGCGCCTCTGTACGCGCACGCGCGCAGCCACGACCGCTGACTGGACTGGGCTGGGCTGGGCTGGACTGGACTGCACTGCAACACTGTGTTCCGTGTCTGATCTGGCTGCGCTATGCCTGTCGCTCAAACCGTTCCATAATTCAGGTCAGATGGTAGCAGCAGACCGCGTGATAAACATGAACCGAACGTTTTTTTCTATTGCCAACACAATGAAGATTGTAAAACCTGCCTTGAGAAAGGTTACCCACGGTAACCGAAAATTCGGCGAATATAATGCTCTACCGACATCGCTGTGTTATTAACACAATAACATTCACAATGAAGAATCATTACGAGGCATTCCCAAATCGATGACCATTCACGAGAAAGCCCAAACCGATAATAATAATAATAATAATGACAATAATAATACGAATAATTGTACCGGACCGTTGCCCAATGGTTTTTTGCGGTGTATAATCTACGTATACCATGGAAACGAATAATGATAATTAAAAATAGCATGTTATCAACATCAGAGTATTCAAGCCAAAAAAAACAAGTGAATTAGTGACACCGGAGCATCTCAAACGAACCAGAGACCTGCAGAAAAACAGAGAAATCATGATATCCAAGCCCGACAAAGGGGCGAGGATCGTGCTCCTAAACCGAAAGGGGTTATGTAGAAAAGATGGAAGCTATATTGAGTGACAGATCGAAATTCATCAAAAAAACGGGAAAGAATAAGATCGCTCAAATAGAGATTGCCTTATCAAAGATATTGAGATGTTTAAGGCAAAATGGAGTCATCGATGTGACCACTTTCGAATGGATCCAGTCAAATGGGACAACAATTCCCAAACTGTACGGGTTACCGAAAGTGCACAAAGCAGGGGTACCATTTCGACCGATATGTGCAATTCACCATACGATGCACTTGAAAAAGGGTTGGCTAAATTACTAGAGCCCGTTAGAATTGGATTAGCGAAACTCGGCGTGCGAGACATTCTCTTTTGTGAACAGCACTTGCGACTTAAACTTGATGGGATGTTATTTCGCACATCATCAATGTTCCAATCAGCGAATACCTGTGTGGTTATGTACAAAGTAACAATGTTGATATAAGCCTTCGTTTGGCAGACCTGAAACAACTGATTTGTTTTTGCACACACAACATCCGATTTAAGTTCAACGAGCAGATTTATCGACAAAAGGATGGTGTGGCTATGGGATCACCCCTAGGACCGTTGTTTGCCGATGTGTTTATGGCGAGACACGAAAATAACTAACGCTAATCTTCCATTCAGGATTGTGTGCTATACACACGATATGTGGATGATATTCTGTTCGTGATCAACAGGACATCATAAACAAACGAGCACGTTCAGTGCTGTCCACCAGAATATAAGATTCACTCTAGAAATTGAAAACGGCTACCAATTCACAGTTCTAGACGTCTGTCTGAGTCGTAGATCGCCTGGCTCGGTGCAGCGATCAGTGCATAGGAAGGGGACTTGGAAGGGCCGATATATTCATTTTCTCATCTTTGTACCACTCAAAGTGAAGAGGAATTTGGTGCGCTGCCTAGCAGATAGAGCAAGAAAAATCGGTAGTGAGGACACAATAGCAGAAGAGCTCCAGTTCTTACGCATTATCTTCTCACACAATAACTATCCGGAACGACTGGTTAGAAAGATGATTGACTGCAGTGGAGTTATTGTGAAGATGATGGAGGCCAGAAAGAAGTCGGTATACATTGCCTTGCCATTCAAGGGGGATAAATCAGCAAAGGTCATACAAAAGAGACTATCCGGTGCGGTTAGTAAGACCTTATATGTGACAAAGCTCAATCTTTTGTTCACTTCCCAGCCAATTGTGTGTTTATGACTAAAGGACAAAACGACGGATTCTACCGTCTCATTTTATGTGTATTCATTTACGTGTTCCTGTGAACCAATGTACATATGCTTGACGGTCAGGCGTTTGTCCGAACGAACACCACCCTGCATGGCTAAATATATGAACGATTAGGTCACTCACTATGAATGTGACCGAGGCATTCCGTCCCCCTTATCGGGTTCGTGGTCGACTATCAAGGTAGGTTCAATGTCGTATGCTGGTCCCAGTGGAAACGGTAGGAAATCGTCTGCACAATCCCTTTCTGTGTGCCACAAAACAATTTGTGCAGGGGCTCAAGCACCCTTGGCCCACCCCTTACACACCCCATATCCCGAGTAGTCCCAACGATCGGATGACCTAACACTTATGTGATCATTGAGAATTCCATATCCTGTCCGAAGGCGAAATTAGCCCCAAATCACCTATGAGGTTCTTTTCTCTTTCTCAAAACAATTGTTTGGATTTTTATCAGTGAATACTGATTTATTTATAAACAGCGTAAAATTTATTGTGATGTATTTGACATGACTACGAATTACTGAAAACGAGCCTGTTCGCCACTCTGTCCTATTTGAAATGTGCTCTGTGGGACTGTTTAGACAAAATAATATACGCATTTGACTCACAGTTACTTGTGAGTAGTGTGTGGGATAGTTGATATTGATAGATTTGACCGACTATCCTTCGGACTTCACCTTCACGCACAATCCTCAGTTCATCGATTCAACCATGCACTCGGNCACAAAACTCGAGTTTCCCTCTTATTAGAGCTCATCAGTAGTGCATATCCACCGTCCCGTACGGGGTTTGAAATTCGGACCCATCGCATGGAATGCGTGTGCGTTCCCATCGGATACACACTACTGATGAGCTCTAATAAGAGCGAAACTCGAGTCTAGTGCTTCCGAGTGTATGGTTGAATCGGTGAGCTGAGGATTGTGCGTAAAGGTGAAGTCCAAAGGATAGTCGGTCAAATCCATCAAAATAATATACCTTGAGTTATAAGGCAATCCGGGTCTGAGGATACCAGCGAAGCACAGCATAAAGCAGTGACGTTCACAAAGGGGACATCAAAATGAATCCAAAGAAGGTACAAGGATAGTAGCCTCAAAGAGATAGGGAGCATCAGTCACAGTAGCTCCACAAAGAAGGGCGCGCCTATTATTCATCGCAAATGTTGGTCCAGTCGTACAGTTCAAACAGAACAAGGTGAGATGATAAATGAGGGCGTATTTGCAAGGTGTGCAGTTCTCATCACATGTGACTGGGACTGACAACAGGATAGTACATGACATGGGGGTAGAAAAACGGTTGATGAATATTCATATGACATGACGATTGGGGATATAATGTATAGGATAGAGAAACAACGATCATAGACAGAGTAGAGCACGGTGCTCACAAAAATACACCAAAGGGGTTGACTAAGCATTTTGGGCGATTTTTTGAGTACAGACCAACCGAAGCGTTAACTGAAAAACTGGGAAGCACCCGTAGACAGCTGCTTCGACGTGATCCGATCCCATCGGCTGGGTGAATCCATCACCCCACGTGGAAAAATGGAACCAGGGACCCCATGGGCAGAACACAAGCCTACTACCCACTTGACTGCCAGACAGACCATTTTTCTTTTATCTTTACCCGACACCAGCATAGTCCATCTTTACGAGATTGTTGTGAATGCTCCAACTTGCTCATTTCCGCAGCAGCCTTCAGTTTTATGACTGGGTTGGGACTATTCTGGACATGACTATCTGTTACATGGGGGCTGCGCAATATCGTAAATGGTCCGAAGAGAAAAGGTTTGGTTTGACTACCTGAGTATTATTAAAGCAAAATAAACTCCCGACACATCTGTTTAAGTGAATGTGCGACTATTTAGCCGATCGATGCCAGTGCACATGTCTTGGCAGTATCAGGTCTTCTGTCTGTGTAAATAAACCAAGGTGGACTAGAGCGCAAATTTATCCGCTTTTCCATTCTCTCTTCACCTTCAAAATTTACCTCTAATCCCATCTGTTTTCAAACCTGAGTATGCCAACGACTTGGAGGTTGGCGGTATTGGCGCATCCGACAACAACTATTCCATCAACGGATCGGTGGCGGCCCGGTGGTAACGTTACAAATTGAAACTCCGGTGGATGTGTTTGAATCCCATCACCGCTTCCCATATCCTGAAAATTGTACCGTTATGTATTCAATAAATAGGAAGTAAAAACGAGGAAGAAAGAAAAAGAAAGAACATTCACTGTCAATCTTTCCTACAGCCCCACCAAACGCATTGAAGTCTTGTTTTCACCTGATCGTTGGTCATCTACTTATTCCGGATCATCCGTTACCAACTACTCAACCGTTGAAAAGTCACTGCATTTCAAACACTTTGAATGCTTTCTGGTTGCTGACCTCAAATTTTTCTACCACATGCAACACGCATGTCTTAAAGTCGGAAAGCTCATGTTTCACATTAAACATCATATTTATCTCTACTTTTGTCACCCTGGATAAATTTAAACCTTTATACACACGTCCCACATTTTTTCACAATTCCGTAATACCTTATCTTTCTCCTTTATTGGTTTCCAGGGCTCAGATAACTAATGAATCGAGACACAATCTCATGCAATTCATGCTGTAGTTGCTACCTCGGTTACGGTTATGTACAGGCAGCACGTTTCCGAATAATAATACTGCAAAACCAGACTAGTAGTTTCATCAGCATGCGACAGTGAAATATGACTCACACCATATTACCCGATGATGTCAAAAGAATAGTTGCCATTACATTTTGCATCGTCGATGGTGTATGGTAATTACGTTTGCTGTGAGCTGAAGAGCAACATACATTATATATATATATATATATATATATCACTTCTGAGGTCAAACTGTATGCTCAATAAATCACGGTACAATATTCCTTATGGAAAAAGTTTCAAAGTTGAAAACTCGTGACCGAGTCACTATAGCAATGACTTCTTTTTATTCTCAGTTTGGCTGTTGATGTGAAACTTAAGTGGTATTCCACAGCATCGTACAAGTAGATCTTCCACAAAACAAGAAACTCGTTGCAAAGAAACTTTTAGCATAGAATGTTTTCTGCCAAATTCTTTGAGTGACACCTGTGAACTCTAATGTGTTCCGTTAATTGAACTTTGGAACAAAACAATAATCGGATGTGAACTACAGTGACGTAAAATTGTTTAACTGAGCCAGCTCCTGGGTAGCCCTGTGATACCCAACTAGACTCGAACCCCGACATGTCCGAGTTTGAACAGTCAAAAGCCCTGCTCATGATTCCTAACTGGTTGGGTGAAATAGAGCTTTCAACAATTTTCAGGGATAGGCATGAGACGTGGATATCACTCCTACGCTTAATCCTATTTGTAGTTTCACTGGAGAGGTCCGAACCTTGCCCACAATGTGAAAATTTGTAAGAAGATCACAGTAAATGTCTAGCTCTATTTATTAGCAGTATGTGAGTAATCACCCCAGGTGAAAACGCAGGTAAATCTGCAGGCACACAATTCAACAAGCAAGCATACAGGTAGGTAGGCGGGTGGGAGGGTGGGCCGGCGAGCTGAAAAATGGCAAGCGTATTCCAGACACGCACTCAGGGTGCGGGTAAGCAGGGCAACGGTTCAACAGGCTACAGATCATTCAGTGCGGACAAATCAATACTGGCGTCCGATTGACCGAATCAAATCGATCGTCGGATAAATCAACCCACCAGGGTGACGTGCAGATGTGCGTGCGTGATGGCAATCAGTACCGGTCGATCTAACAATAACGATATGGGTACGTGCAGTCAACTCAATTCTTGATTGTTTTCTCACAAAATTTCTCGTGGTTTTGGATATCAAATTACTTCGAGCAATAAGTTTATTCTGCGGAGTTGTTTTTGACAATGACTTCACCAATACCCTTAAAATTGTGCTCATATTCTCCGTGAATCGGAATGATAAATTCTTCATGTCTGTCGTTTTATTCATTTTGCGATTAATCAAATTTTAAAACTAAATATTCATTTTAAAAATAATTATTTTTGTATTCTGTGATTTCGACTCAACTTGAATTGCTTGTAGACTATACTTCAGCCTGTGAACTCATCCACATCGTGGGTGAAATGCCAACGAGCATACAGAAGGCTCGATTGACATTTGCCAAGTAGGGACATCCCTCGCGCTGTCGCGACATGCGAATGTTCTTGAAGGGTGGCAGCTTTGCCAGTGCTGCAATATGATTCGAAGGCTTGGCCGTCACGGGATCAGGATAAAAACAGATTGTGACATTCTGACGTTTGCTCTCTTTTTCTTTAATATTTCACTTCATTTCTTGTTTACTGTTACTTGTTGTAAATACCGTTGTTTATTGCAACCAATGTATCAACATAAAAATCAATAAATTTTGACTTTTTGCTGATGCTAAAACTAACGACACCTGCTCATCCCATATGCCTGTGGAGTCCAAAGTAACCACCGAATATCAGTTTTAATCACATGCATTCTTATTTGGAGCACCTAGTTGTTTGCTTACCGTTGTCCACATCAAATTACATTGGTGACCGCTATATTGGGACAAGACAGTATGCTGTGCAACATTTTTATTGCTTACTAATCAACTCTGAGTTTAGGTACCGACCTATAAATAAGCATGGCCGCCCGCTAGCGCAAGTGCTCGACCTCCATTGATTAATTTGGCTAGGCATGTGTTACACAAGTCTCCAGATAAATTGATATGATATGCAATGCTTGCTGGTCAGGTAATGGGCCCAGAAAGGTGAGGGTGGTCAAACTAAACCTGGGTATGCGGCTATAAAATTACCTACCAGGAGACTTCCTCACGCTTTTGGTTTTTTGGATGAAAACCTTCTAACAGGGTAACCCAATGACCAGAGACTCTGAGTGATATACATGAGCGTCGTTATCAGTTGCTCTGGGTAACCCCAGTCTACATGAATTCTCTATCTACCTATCAATACAGCGTTCAGTAATCTAATTCTTCCCCCTACTCTTTCATTCAAATTGCCAGCCAAAAGACATAAACCAAAACAACTACACCAATTTCCATGGTAAATTTGTACGTGAAATGAAAATAACCGAAAAAAGCTTCAAAATTTCTGCTTCTAACACTGCGCGGTATTTTGTATTCGAGCGAATCGCATCTTTACGAACGTCTACTGTGAAATCATAGCAAAAACGGCAATCCGATCCCTTTGGCTTGGAGTTATAAACCGCATTTCTGCCCCAATGTGATAGGTGTACTATTGAGATCACTGATCATGAAGCTACCAGCACCAAAGTTGGGATATCGGATGCCGAGTTAGAACCTCAAAACCCAGAGCAGAAAGTGCACGCCAGTGTAAATTTTAATTCTCAACTATCCCTTTCGATTATGAACTTGAATGGCAGACAAATATGAAATGTATTTGATATAAAAACGATCTCAATATCCTGAATTTGTTATTAAAGGAGTTTGAATACGTGTACCGAAAATGCAATCTAAACACAGGCAAGATAATCGGTGTACAAAAAGGGCGTGTTGCTGTTGATGTTGTTTTCGTCGTCGTCGTCGTCGTCGTCGTCGTCGTCGTCGGTGGTGGTGGTGATGGTGGTAATAGGAAACACACGCTTGAGAACTGAAAAACTGACCGCCCATTGTTCTCAAATGATATCTTAGTAATGTGAACTCAACCCCGAATTACGTGAAGTATTTGAAAATGCCTGTTTCATCATACACGTAGTTTTTCGTTTCGTTATTTGTTTTGTTTATTCAAGTCAGAATGTCATATCATTTCAAAACGTATATTCACCCATAACCAAATTCAACTTCAAACCGATATTTGGAATATATTTGCTCAGAGAGTTGGTAAAATTAATACTTTCTGTAACCATAGTAACCGTGAGTCTTCGGCAACACAATATGTATATTTTGTGGTAAAGTCTTGTGTGTAATTGTGATCTTTCGGGAAACGTGTTGTTGCTGTTGCTGCTGTTGTTGTTGTTGCATTGTTTGAACTTGTTGTGCCGGTTGTTGCAGCACAGTTTGTGATGGAGTATTGACCGATGTGGGCCATTGAAAACGACCTTGTCCGGGAAGCGTTTCCGATGGTTGAAATACCTGTTGAGGTGGCACAACCGGTTGAACAACTTGTTGCGGCTGAATCACCCCTTGCGGTTGTATCGATTGTGGGATGATCATTCTGCCTTGTCCACTTGTGGGTTGTTGTTGCTGCTGCTGCTGGGGTTGTTGATTCTGCTGCTGCTGTTGCTGTTGTTGTGGGAGTTGGGCATTGATTGTTATCGTTTGCTGACTGTGTGTTAGGGTTGGTTGAACAGCAGGCACACTGTGCGTGTGACTCACCTGAGGCATTTGGACAAAAGGGGTCAGGGATGGTTGTACAACAGGTACAGCCAGTGGGACCACAGCTGGTGCTTGATAGGTTTTGTACGAGATGGGGAACACGGCCAAGCCCGCTGAAGTTCCATAATTATAACCGCTCAGTAGTCGTGGAGTTGATGAATAGAGTGGCTTAGAGGCAATAATTCGATCGCGTGCCTCATCCGATTGGCTCATATCCTCATCCCGTTTCTGCTCCTCCTTCTCATCTGTCGGATAGAATTCGTTGAGTTCTGGGTCTCGAACGGCTAGATTTAATGCGTATGGTACAGAAAATTCATCATCCATATCCAAATGTCCGGGTGAAAGGCTAAGATCCTGCATCACAAGTGGTTTCCCCACGCGATCATGTCGATTATGCACAGATGCTTGTGTAGGGCTCAACTTAGACAATCCTGCAGGCATCACACCCGGTAGCCACATATTCAGCGGGACACGAGGTTTTTGCGCTATCAATCCAGTTTGACTGGAAATGATCATAAATATCAGCAGGCATGGTGAGTAACGGATCATGATTTCAGATCAGTTCTGCTGATCAGCTTTGAACTGACGTGGTGGATTAGTCACACAGAATAGTTTTAGCAGCATAGAATGATAAGTGAATGAGAAAACTGCTAGCCGCAGCTGATCAATGATGCACTCCTGCAGTGGCATTTCGGTCAAACTGTTGTAAGTGGTCGATAAAACACCCTGAGTGCACTGATTCTGTTTGTGAGCTTCGACAGTTGTGTGCGTGCATCACGTGAATTGAAATAAAGAATCCAGTGTCATTTTCCAGTTCGGCTCATGGCGGGAATGCCATCACCAAATAACCAAACTAGTTATTCAAATAACTATTTCATATATGTACTACTAATGAGTAGTCCACTCAAAAAGTCAACTACTAAAGTTTATGCAATGCGATATCCCATGAACTGAACTGGTAAACAATCGCCATTTACATTTTTAGTTTGCTTTAAAAGGGATTTTCAAAGCGTTTAAATCAACTAAACAATTGAATACGGTTACCTTTCATCAGTTTCAAGTGGAGTTAACCTACGTAATGATCTGGTTAGACGATAGTATTCCCAAGAATACTTAGCACCATGAAATAGCAGAGACGGTCAGCCCTGGCCACAGTTCAACTTTGCATGGGCGGAGCAGTTTGACCATGACAATTAAATTGATAGGTTTTCCCTAAGGATGAATTCTACGCAGTGGGAAATCACCGCGGGCGGTAGTGACCCGGTGGTAACTTCACCAAATTATCACACCGGAGTTGTGTGTTCGAATCCCACCACCACTGTCTGATCTCCCATTGTGTGCTGAATAATAGCCCTTTGATTAGCCACTTCTCCCTTCCTGAAAATTGTATTTTTGTATATTCAAAAAGTAATTAAAATGAAAAGAAAAAGAAAATGCGTTGATTGATGATCTACTGAGGATTCTCGATTACTGTGGAACAACGAACGCGACCATTGCTAACACTGTCTCATTTGTTTCCCTGGCCGAGCTTTCACTCGAATAGTGCACGGACGTAAGAGATCATACGCGTACGTTGGGAATTTTTTAGCATTTAAATAGAAATTTCTCTCAGTTTGCTGAGCATAGGTGAAGCGGACTCCAACAGTGCGGCAAATGTGAGAACATAAAAAGTGGTCACATTCAGACGGGTGTGCTAATAATATAATTTATCGGCACTAAAAATATAACACTGCTCTTTATCGTTTAGTATTATTCAAGATATAAAATGATCAGCATGTCACTGGGAGTACTGAAGATGTCTGTCAGTTTATAGCTCGTCTGTGAACTCTACGGAAAGGTTGATTCGGTGGACGTTCTGTGCAATGGGTTCTATGGTATACCGCTTCTTTTGAGCACCATGGTTCACGATCGCTTTTTCCGAATGTAAAGCACTTAAGTTTTGATGAAAAAAACATTTCGATATAGTTGAGTGGATATCAACCTTTGGCTTGGGTGCAAGAGATGTGCCATCCGTCTAATGCTCATACTGTTGATGTGCTTAAAAGACACTTAATCCTCTTATGCCCACAAGTTAATTGATCCTTTTGAAGACCTATTCCAGGTCAATCACATACGAGCCAAATAAGCGGGAAAAGTTTACACTAAATTTCACTGTTAACGGGACTGTCTACTTGGGACATACCAACCCCCACCAATAAAGAGCATTCACGGAGTGGACGGACCTTTGCTGTGCTGCTGAGTCTGGTTAACGGTGTTTTCAGCAAGGATTATAAAGCCACCCTGGGGGAATTATTCACGAGTTCAAGTTGAGCGTACATTCATTGATGGTAAGAGACAAAATTACCATTCAGATAAATACAAACAGGTATCAAAATAGCTGATTGCTGTTCTAATTTCTTAATGTTTGCGACAGATTTGGTGACAATGACCGCACACAGATAAGGTTCAACTGGCGATTCATATCACTTTGTACGCACACGACAGAACTATTACGTTAAAAGCATGGAAAAAGTCGCGCTGGAAAGAAACCACGTAAAAAACACGTATAACAATCCAGCAGAAAGGACAAACAGATACTTAAAAAAAAAGTCAGAGGAGGGAGGATACAGTTCAACCGTTGATTGTACGTCTGCCTGCGCACGAAAAGTCTAATACGGATAGGTCAATTCGCAAGTGAATTAGAGAATGAACCACTTCCCCATTCATGCAACGTAGTAATTGTATTGTATTTTATTGTATTGTATTGTATTGTATTGTATTGTATTGTATTGTATTGTATTGTATTGTATGGTAATAACTTCTGTCGGCATGAAGCCTACATGTCAGTTAAAAAACTATACAGTTTGGAGCAAGGGAGAAAATAAAAATAATGAAACAAATAGTAATGAGAAAAGAGGTTTAAATCCCAAAACTGTCAACAAAGTCTGTGAAAATCTGTTCTTTGTCAACTAGAATACGTTCTAATGAGGGTATTGTAGAGTTACGATATATGTTTATTCGAGAGAAAATACAACGATATTGAGATCTAGTTGAAAGATGTGAGCAGCAAGAAGTTAGATCTGCGTGTAGCGGATGTGTGGAGTCGATGAGAATCTTATGCGCAAACTTTTCACATGCATTCAAATGACGTTCGCATAGGTTAGTTATCAACACCTTCAGCGGGATTGTAGAGACGCGACTAATGATGGTCAGTCCACGTCGAAGCAGTTTAGAATCTTTGTTTGAGAGATAAAAAAATAACAGGTGAACAATAAAGTAAAACGGGGAAAACACACTGATACACAAAGTTGAAAATAACTGCTCGTTGAATACGAAACTAACGAAGTTTACGGATATGAAAAGAAAGTTATCGAAGCTTACTGACAATATGATGAATGTGAGAAGATTAGTATCAATAAAACATCCAGGTGTTTAATACAGAATACTGGTTTAGAGCCAATCGATACCAGTTCACATGGGAAAGAAGAGCGTGATAGTGTAAGGAGACATTCGAAACATTTGGTGGGATGAAGAGATAGGCCAGATGTGGCGGAAAACAGTTGAACGTTATCCAAGTTGTCAGAAAATTGTGAAAGACCAGAAGATTCGGAGATGACATGACACACGACCACATCATCAGCATATCTGAAGAGAGAAGTAGGGGCGCTAGTAGATAAGTCACTAATATATGTGGAAAATAAGTATGGGGAAAGAACTGCACCTTGAAGTACCCCAGAATAGTTCAATAATGGTCTGGATTTCTTCCGATCTAATCTGGTACATTGAGTTCTCCCGGAAACTAATCTGCAAGCCAAGCTAATGACTGCCTAGGACAACCAAAGGTCTCCAGTTTATGAAGAAGAAGGGAACGGGGAATAGAAGCAAAAGCAGATGAGTAGTCCAGAAACACACAACAAACAGATTTCGCAGAGTCATTCAAGGATTTGGCAATTTTATGTAAAAGAGAGGAAACTGCATCCAGCGTGCATTTGTTTGGATTATAGGCAAACTGAAGTGGACCATACAGGACATCAATGGAGGACTGAATGCGCTTAAGAACAACAAGTTCTGTTAGCTTAAGTCCAACAGAGATTAAGACGATAGGACGACAGGGTTTGGTTAGAACGTTTGAAGTAGAGGATTTGGAAATGCGAACAATTGCCAGTGGTTTCCAACAGTCTGGTATGGAGCAGGTTCTTAAGGAATTGTACAAGAATGATGTGAATATTTCACTGAGAGAATAGACCCTATATCTCAGAAGGGAAGATGAAAGACCATCGGGACCAACACTGCACGTGGTTTTCACGGTACGCGGAAGCTCAAAAGTTTCTTCATTCGAAACGGCCTCTACTTAAACGACGTCGTCCAGAGCAAATGGCACGATTGCATCGCTTGATGGGTGGATAAATGCTACATTAACACTGTCAAAATCTGTTGTACAATTCGACGTTTTGGATTTGGTCCCACACAGCAATCTGATACCTTGAAAAATTCGCCTACTGTTATTACACCGCAGAAGCTGGGAGGCATACGACCCAGAGAGTCATTTTACTTCAGCTTTGATCAAGTTGTTGTAATGCTTGACAGCCGCTGAGTCTCTAGATTTGTACGATCGTTCCTTCTGTCTTCTGAATGATTTCAGCAGTGGAGATGCAATTCTGCAGTTACGAACAAATAGAGTTTCAAAAGGGCAGCATAGGTTAAATGTGTGATTAAGTGTTTCAGTGAATAAGTTGACTGCATTGCGTAAAGAGGGACAAGAAGAAAACCACGAAGAAACGACACCAATGGAACACTTAAGAAGAAGGGTGTTTCGTGAGGAGAGATTACAAAGACGAATGGTGATTTGATTGGTTCTTGTGAGTGTATTTTGAATGGGACGGGATCTTACGAGAATCAGTGCGTGATCACTGGTGGAAATAGGTGCTGTGAGTTTTAGGGCAAAATATGCTAGGTGATTGGTAATTACCTTGTCTAAAAATGAATCCCCTCTTGTGGGGGACAAGCAAATATCAGTTAAGCCAAAATAAGTTTTGGGATAGGTGGATGTATGATTAAAGTCACCAACAATGATGTAGAGACTATTCATTTGTGAGTGGAACGAAAGACGGAATCATCATCATCAAAGAAAGATGAAATGTGAGACTGGGTACAAAAGGGAACTATGTATAAGTTGGTAATGATTGTACTTCTGTATCGTGAAAATCTAGGGCAACATTGAACAGCTAAGCAGTAGATACTATCGGTGGAATAATCAAAAAGAATTTCAGACTTGCTGCTCCAGGTTGAGTTGATGTACGTGATCACTCCACCTCCTGTTTTCTTCTTACAGTGTTTCCTATCCTTAGCGAAGCATTTAAAACCATTGATTCCAATTAGTTAGTCCTCGATATTATGGTCAAGCCAGGATTCTTGGATATAAACAACACAAGTGTTACGGTGGATGCGTGAATCAAGGGTGCACGTTAGATCCGTC
Source organism: Echinostoma caproni (assembly GCA_900618425.1). Classification (NCBI taxonomy): domain Eukaryota; kingdom Metazoa; phylum Platyhelminthes; class Trematoda; order Plagiorchiida; family Echinostomatidae; genus Echinostoma; species Echinostoma caproni. Next base: position 16,734 of record UZAN01049829.1, read on the forward strand.
ATCTTTGCGAAGAGTAATCGGATGTTGGTGCTGATCAATTAGAGGACAGTTATTTTCGGTGGTGGTGTGCGACTAAGCGCTGCTTACCAGCCACCGCGCTTACGTTTCTTCATTTGAGTACGGATCCGAAAATGAGCTGAAGAGCACATGAAAGACACAGTACTGAGCGGATCATGTTCGAAGCTCATTAACTGAGCCGCGAATAGACTTTTCGAGTGGTTATTATGTAGTAATCACGGAAATAAAATAAAACCGAGAGGGAGAAAATGTGGCACAGCCAATCAAAGGGCGCGCCGTTTTTTAGTCATGGTACGTATGTATTTATTGCAGCAACCACCCATTACTCAGTCCCAGATGGTGCCATCGAACGAAAGTTCCCGACTCGACGATGGAGTTCTTGTCGAAGCAGACGTACATAATTATCAGTCGGCTGAACAGGAGTGATAAAAGACATTTAGTCCATGACTTGTTGACTGTAACGTTGCTTTGCTGCGTGAATCGTACATTCAGTGACGGCCGAGTAAGATTCACCTGGTTGATGATATGGTGAACATGTACATCGCCTGCAAAGCTTGTGTGCCTTGGCTGATTGCTCGGACGTTTGATCACAGCGTGCTAAGGTCACAATTTGAACATTTTCCCATTCACTGTCCGCAGCGGCATATATAGTCCAGAGGTTTAGATGAAGCATGTCTATACAATCCCCGTGTGTCAGAATCACACGGTCATGTCCGTGCGTGAAACCGATTTCATGGAATCCTAGGCTTCAGCTTAGCATTANCATTACTGATGTGCAACACTAAGACAACAGGGTTAATGAATTAGTCAAAAGTACGTTAACGTTTTCTAAAGTAAATATAAACACGTCTGTACTACAGTGAGAGCCCGAAAATTCGAAACTATCTCATTTATTTATTCTTATTCACGGTCTATTCGGCTTAGACGCTTAATCCGAACGAAAGACTCTTGCTTAGCGCCCAACAAAAATGAAAAACAGGGAATACGACTGGACAACGACAGTCCGAGTGTGAACTATAATCATGGTACGACACACATGTATATAAGATAAATCGACGATACAAGAAAGGCATAATGACGCATCAATCAGATAACGTTATGGACTCTCCGATTCGTTGATTGAATGGACAACCGTTATCTAATTAGTTCCCCAACCATCCGATCCGTACTCGAATTGCCGTTGATGACACGAAGCTGCTTGTGATTCAACCCGGACAGGTGAGCGACCAGATTCGTTCTGTGAGCTCCGTCCCAAAAGTTCACGTACGTATTCCTCCCTCTCGGTCATCTGAGGTTTTGACCAAATACTCGGAAACGCTATCCACTAATATATTGATTGCATCTGTAGACACTTCTCTTTGCATCTATTAAAGTGATGTTAACAGTTTCAAAAACCGAGTTCTAACTGTCTTACATTCACCTCTCCTAGCAGATTCCTGACACAACCTAAATCTCAGCTGGGTAGACCATCATTGACTTGTTCAGGTGGAATGCCCTTCTTCGCTGTGGACATCTAGTCCAGCAATGTTGACGTATTCGCCCGCTGCTTTCAGTTAAACCAATAATCACCTTCTTACTCAATGTCATCATCACAAGCTTGGAATTCGACAACGCTCTCCAAAGAATCTTATAAAGCTATGTGACATGATTGGTCACTCAGACCTGTCTGGGGTTTCACATTCTAATCCTTACTATTTATTTTATCACTAGTTGCTCTTCCATGATATCTGGCTCAACCCTTTCCCCTGCCCACAATTTGAACAAAACCGCACGAACCAATGAACTTTCAGATGCTTAAGCACATTTCAGTGCATACCCTGTTTACATCCATTGAAGACGAGCTCTGTAAGGTAAATTTCGTGTACAGGCGTGCTCCGCTTGTGAGAACAAAAGCAGTCGTGAGACCTAGAATAGCCCCGATCGAGTTTCAGTCCAAAAACACCGAACAGCTCAATTGCTGTGGGTATATGGGATTGACTCAGCTAAATCCGAACAGAACAACTGGCCCCACGCAGTTTCGCCTGTTGGTATTTCACGACACTCTATCGGCGGTGGTAAATGGACCTTTTGGTCACTGTTATTCAAAGTGAATTATATTCAACTATCGAAGAGGTAGCTTCGATCACCCATTCGCGAAATACCCTCGATGTCCTTGTTTCACCCAAGTAGTAATGTATTTTATTCTCACTTGATAAGAAAAAAGATTGTCCAAGTATATTTTTTGAAATAATCCGATGCATTCAACACGACGAGAAGGAGATACTGCGCAGACCCCTTATCTCTGTCCGTATACTAAATTTCGCCATGGAACCACCGGCCAATTCCTTCACCAACCGACAGCAGTTTACACGTTACCAAGGCCATGCATATTCTCTTCGACGCTCAATCTGAGACGCTATTTTATCTCCAATTCTATTTCCCCCCTAATTATCTTCAATTGCTGTGATTGATTCTTTGGTTCGTGATAAATACGCGAATGGTGCAATAGTTGACTTATCGCAAATCAGTCAATCCTCTCAGGCTGTTGTGCAGGCCGGTATGACGGAAATTGTAGATTAGTTTATACACCACAGCACAAAAATGAACTACGAGAAGTGTTCTGATATCATTTTCTCCCTTTTAAAAGATTGCAAATACGACGCGGTAGTAAAGTACCAATCCTGCCTTATGCATTTTAAATGATCAAATGAAGCGAGAATCATCTGTCCCATATCTTAGACTAACCGTTCATCAGAACCTCATCTGGTCTGGACACATTACAATCGCGTTTCGGAAGGTCAAAAGGCTTACATTTTATGTTTTCCCCGTAATATACTTTTATCCCCATTCATGTAATAGGAAGTCTTGGTCCTCGCATGCTTCTACATTACAGGCTCTATGGATTCCTGGTATTTTCCATTCCATATTCACTAAAGACTTCAGATTCATATCCCGATCCTTTAAGTTTCTTTCGGTTTCTAGCCGTACGCACCGTGATCGCCCCGCAAAAATGTTGCAAAGCCTGTATAACTTTCTTACACAAGATTTTATCAAACCGGTTGACTTTGGTGTAAGTGTCACGATTCCTCATTCTCCAGTTCCCGTTATAAACACACACACATGCATAAAACTGAGGCTTGTTCCTTATTTCGCCGGATTTCATACAAACTCACAAATTGTTGCATCTGGTTCTGTCACAATGTTAGGGCTAAACAGATTTTCATTCCCACTGTACTACGACTATCGCTAATACTACTACTACTACTACTACTACTACTANATAATAATAATAATAATAATAATAATAATAATAATAATAATAATAATAATAATAATAATGATAAAAATAGTGGTAATAGTAATAGTAATAATGATAGTAGGCTATCTGATTTGTAATGGTAACTTTCTTGTAGCATATGGCACCTTATTCGATTTTTCCTGGTGATGTGACGTTTGACTGTTCACTCATTGACTTTCGCCAAGCGATGATTTGACCTGATTTATTACTATTCAAACCGGGTTCAGTGGACGGAACTAGGTGGATCCGAACACATGATAAATAAATAAATCGTTTACTACTTTTTTTATTATTGAATGCCAAAGTATGCATACAATATTGAAGAAGGAGAATGTGGTCAGTTCAAGGCTGCCTGGGGGATATCAGAAATGAGTATTGTGTTCCTGTGAATGTTACAAATGTTAGTAACTTTTTCACGGAGACTGTGGGAATAGGATCTTTTGTTTTGCTGTTCATTATTTGCATGTGAACTTGATTTATGGTGTGGTGGGTTAGAATGATGGTCAACTGTTCATGAAATACCTTTGATTGAATGTTCTATCAGTGGTTTCTATTAGTAAAAAGCAACCGCCCAGCCGTGGTTCTGTGGTGTAGTGGTTATCACGTCTGTCTAACACACAGAAGGTCCCCAGTTCGAGCCTGGGCAGAGCCAGCGTTTTCTCCCGTGAACATTTCAAACCTATCGGTTGCCTTGCCTCTTAGCTGTTGTGGACCTTTAACATCCCCTGGATATGGCGCATATCAAATACATTGCTCGAGATAGACCTTCACACACCACTGTTCTCACTTTATCTGTTGCTAATTTTATCTTCCAGGGAATAAATGTTCTCAGATAATAACCCTGGTAAACGGGTATCGTAAACAAATATTCCGTCAATGAAACAAACGATGTAATCAGCCGCCGTCTTGAAATCTCATCGAAAACTTTGTTCAATCAAGGACGCATGTGTCAAATGGCTCTGCTCAACCCCACGCTAGCTTCACCTTGCTCTTAGGTGGAATCGGTGTCAGCTAGCAATTCCCGTGGTACTACTACTACTACTCACGAGTAGGCGAAAGGTGAATGCGATTTCATCTTGACAAAATATTGAAAATGGGTTCTCGATTTTATCTTTCAAATCGACCCCATATCCGAATCGGTGGCCTCGGATGAATAGCAATTTATCTATCAGCCGTTTCTTGAAAACAGTCACGTGTATTTTGATCGCTCGATTGATATTCTTTATTTTAGCTACACACGGCATTCAAGTCTGAGGATACCCGTTTGAAATACGTGATCTACGGCCAGTCGTGATGACCTTCTAACTTGTCGCGTGAACCGCAAACAACCAAGTCACTACTGGTTAAACCAGAAAACTTTCGGTTGTGAATAACGTGCATTCAAGTAAAGAA
>UZAN01049833.1:7380-21410 GCA_900618425.1 Echinostoma caproni
TTCAGTCATCTCTCTCCATTCTCTGGAACAACCTTTATCCGAACGCTTCACCCTCCGTGTGTCAGGCGATTTGGAATCCGAAGCTAGCGTTATTTCTGACGTTGGGATTGCGCTAAGTGTCAAGACCGAGCGTTCACTTCTCCACCTGATCCCTGGTTAGCACCCAACTTTGCGCTGTACGTGTGGATGGTTCAGTACGGATTAACAGCTACAGAATGAAGCGTCAATGCTTGTTCGTCGTATCCGCGTATGCATCAACTGATTGCAGTACACCAGAAGTGAAAGATGAATTCTACAATGACCTCTCCCAACTGTTCCAAAGTGATCGGTCAACGAACATCGTGGTAGCCGCTGGAGACTTAAATGCTCAAGTAGGATCCCTGGACAAATCGAAAAGGCTACTTATTGGTTCACATGCAATCCCAGCTAACCGGACTGACAACGGAGAACGCCTATGTCAGGAGAAGCCTAACCTCCTCCTGAGAATTCTCATTGTATGAATCAGAACCGCATTGGGATCAGTCGCGACCGTGTGACCGTGTGAACGTGTCGGCATTTTCTTGATCATACTGAATACGTGTGAGTCAGAGTAAAAGCATAAAGCACAGTGACCTGATTTCTGGCAAGTCCTGTATCGCCACTCACGTAACCCCCATTCCGGACAAATTTCTAGACAGTGAGTAACCCCATAAATACCACACGTTCTCTTTCCCTTACTTGAGTAGGATCAGGACCAGGACCAGAACAACGACCATGACCAAGTTTTGCTTTGTGATATCAATAAAGGCTCGCAGTGATTTTTCCAACTGTTTTTTTGCTAGAATCGTTGGGATACGCATCGTTAGATTTAGGTTTAGTGAAGTTTCGGCATGGTATGACAGCCTATTTTAACTTTGCGCTGACCAGGGACTGTTTCTGTCAAGCACGAAATTCTCGCACAAGAAACGACACGGACTTATATAGAGACCGCCAACTGCTTCACAGCGCTGAACTCAAAACGACCACATCGCCACCAGTCACCCTTGGCGTGAATCCATTGAGGACTACAGCTTCTACTGGTCAACACCTGTGAACAGGGAACATGCTCTGCAACCACCGACATTCTCCCTACGCCTGACAAACAAAAGCAGAAAAGCCGCCGAAAACGGATGCCCACAATACAGTATCAGCGACGGTTGCAAATCGGCCTTCGAGGCGGAACTCTCCTATCCCCTCTCAGCTCAAACATCAGCCGAAGGACTCAGTAAGCACTAGATGACAATCAAGGAAGCCATCCAAACGTCGATCAAAACAATGGCAAATTCTTGTGCACGATCAAAGCCAAAGCGATGGATCTCTCCGAACTCGGTTGCTTTGATGGATGTTCGGAAAACCACTTTTTCGGATTAAAATACGACACAGTGCATAAATCCATAAACGCCAGCTCATAAAGTGTCTGAGGAATGAACGCGAGAATTAGTGGGTAAGGAAGTGTGGGAGGATAGAAAAGGCTGCAGCTGTCGGTAATAGTTGCAATCTTTTCCGACGAATTAGGAGTACAGGACCAAGGAAAGTAGGCGTAAGTGAGGTAATTAACGAGTTTGACGGCACACTGATTCAAATTCAGGAACATCGACGTGAAAGTTGGATTTAACATTTTAAAGTACAGTTCAACTGGTCCCCGTCGACACAAGATCTCTCCCTACCTGCTTCAACTGTGCAAATACTGTCGGTTTACACCAGTTCTCTATCTGAAATGGAGGTAACGAGGAAAGTAAGTTATCTCAGACGTCATAAGGCTTCCGGCCCCCATGGACTGTCTCTATCGGTTTTTAGGGTGGTGGTTTAGCCTTGGTTTGGAGTTAACAAAACTTCTGGGCTCATTGTGGGAGAGAGAGCAGGTTCCAACTGAATGGTGTGACCCCGAAACGGTGGTCACCGATGGTTAGAGACACTGAGTGATATGTCTAGAGGTCGCAAACAGTGGCGCTCATGCATCTACTCCTTACTGTTGTAACTTCAGTATAAGTAGATGTACTATCTCCCGCTTGAATTTGCTGTCAACATTCCCATCTTCATTCTTCTCTTTTATCTAAATGGGTTAGCAAAAGACAGCAACCAAAACCAGCGCACGAAAGTGCATGGTTAATGGTTGGAAACTGAATTAAACTGAACGGAGCATTTCCGGTGACGTCCCTTGCTTCCCATCCGCAGAAAAAGCAGGAGTGGAGTGAATTCAGTCCAACCTTTTCTGGGATGAATCATAGCTGTGGATGATGTCATTTGACAATTCGTTTCTCCGGTTATGCCATATGAAGAAATAGTTAATTTCGTTTCTAACGTTGCACAAGTGGGTTTTGTACTAGTAGCGAACCAAATGCAGTCCAGCCGGCCGATTTGATTTCTGGCACCCAGCCCCATTGTTCGTCCATGTGCTCCTAAGCTTACCCCTGTTCCGATTACCATGTGTTTCCTTATTGGAATCCCTCCAAGATGGCCAATCAGTTCCTGGTGCTTCACACTATTTAACCAAAATAGAACGTTGTTATTGTTATTGGACAGTCAACAGTTTTGTAAGTATCCGCCCGGTTTACAATTCCAGGATTTCCTCTATCATGGAGTTTGAGATTCCCATCTAATTCAGTCATTTATTTGTCTTGTGTGCCTTTCTCAAGGGTCCAGTGGTGTAGTGTTGCTCTCAGCGCACATGACTACACGGTAGTGTGCATACCTGTCGAATAAACACTCCCTGTGAATTATTTGTCACAAACGCTTCAAGCACCGGCTCCAGGACTGTCTGATGGTTCAGCCCTCACCGACCAACCGTTGATTACTTATAGGCGGCACCCAAAAGTTGTGTTGTATTCATTCTGCCTGCCATTATTCGGGGTTAGGGCCCACAAATCAAGACCAAATTTCTTGATTTTTATATGCGCACAAATCAAACGACAGTGGCTGCTGTCTACATGTTAAGACTCAATAACTGAACTTAATTACAAGGTGTGCAATTTCGGTCACTAAAATAGCAGCTAAAATAGCTGCAGGACCCCAGGGTGAAAGAAAATGAGGGCTTTAGTGCAATAGTATAGTTGGAGGGGCCTTCAAAGTTCGACCGTGCTATATTTTTCGAACGATCCTGACCTGTTTGCTGTGCGAAGAGGAGCCCCTCTGGCAAGTTCCGATCATTGTATCACCTATATCTTACCAAAAGTCTATTCAAAGAAACATCATAACACACTGACACGTACATCTAGCCGGAAGATTTTTCATAGGCTGTGTGACCCGGTCCACTTGGCATCACTGAGAGAAATGGTCTCTAATACGAATTTTGATCATTTCTTTGATCCAAATCTATCGATCGAGTTTGAAAACCTCACGAGCTATTTGAACTTCTGTTTTGATATCTGTTGCCCCATAGGCCCTATGTACATCAGTCCCGCCAGATTTTGTTCACCCAATTTGAAGACCCTCAGAAGAACCAAAGAATGGGCATATGCAAATCGTGATCGACCTTTAGTTGAACAAACGTCAGTACTGATCAAGAATGAGATCCAAAATCTTGATAAACCCTACACTGAAACCCATCTTGGTGACCGTAATTGCAAGCAAATCTGGAGCGCTATGAAAAAACTTTGTGGAACAAAAGTCAGACTACGCGGGCCCCAACCCGCAGCAGATGAACTCAACTGTATGTTTTCCACATCAACTGAAACTGAAGTATCGCATCCTTATTGCCAATCGGTTGACCGTCGTGAAGTTTTACATGTCAATTCTAATCAGGCGCGGGCACAGCTGAAGTGCCTAAAAAAATCGAAAGCTTCCGGTCCTGTCGGACTGTGTCCAGTCATCCTCATGGAATGTGCGCATTGTCTGGCGGAGCCACTTGCCGGTATTTTCAACCGCTGCTTCGAGGAACAAAACATTGTCGACTGATGGAGACCTGTGCGCATTACACCGAACCCCCAAAAGGAAAGCTGGGAACCTACGACCAATCGCCTGCACTTCTATTTTGCTAAAAACTTTCGAAAAGTGTATGGTCAGTAACATTATTCCCAATAATGGGCAGCCAGATGAGCACCCATTCGCTTATCGCAAACAACGTTCTACCTTAGATGTTCTCGCTCATTTGGTAAACTCAGTTTTGCGATCCCTAGACATGCACGGTAGGGCATTTTATGTTTCCTAAAGTAACGCTTTTAACTGTGTTTACAGGAGCAGGCTTTTGTCTCTACTCCAAGGTGCTGGATTGTCCAATAATATCCTCTCCCTACTTCAAGATTATTTTGCTGGTAGAACGCAATTCACAATGTTTTCTGGAAAAACCTCTGACTCCCTACCAATCAACTCAGGGGTGCTCCTGGGAGCAATTCTGTTTCCCTTTCTTTTCTCTTTCTATATTCGTAACCTTCCCACTAACCCAAATGATCTTCTCATTAAGTATGCTAATGATGTCACAATTGTTTCCAAATTCCAGGGTGATTTCCGCTTCTCACATCTTCAAACCAGTTTATCTTCCTCAAACTTATCGTCTTGCTCTTCCAAGTTATCTCTCAATGCATCTAAATTTAGCAGTGTCACCTTTTCGATCGCCAAAGGAGAACGGCTACATTCTTTTGAAAGAAATTGTTCTGCACTCTATGTTGACAACCAGCCTGTTCCCCCAGTAAACTCTCTACAATACCTCGATATCACTATCTGCCAAGATCTCACCTGGACCTCACATTTAACTTCTACTTTTGTAAAAAATCGACGGTTTTGTTTCTTTATTACCCGCTTGCGTTCTTTGAAAGTTCCACTGTATTTACTCACTAGATTTGTATATCCTTGTATTGCTTCTCATCTTCTCTACTGCCCCCAGTTTTATTTACCGGTCTTAGAGCTAAAGATTACACAATTCTATGCCGGTATATTAAAACTATTTTTCGCAAAAACGGTATTCCTTATTTGCACTTGCTTAACTCTATAGCCGATAAACATTTTTCCTCTTGCGATGACTTCTGTAACAATATTCTGTCAGACACCACTCACCCATTACCCACAGAACTTAAACAATGCATATCCACTTCTGTAACAAGATATCGTTATAAACTGGTGTATGCTCGTATCACTGCCTATGGTTTGTCTGTCATCCCATATTTTTCGAGATTTCTGGCTCAAGAGGCATCCGTTAGAGAAGACTTTTTCAAATTCCTACGCTATTAATATTCATTTTCAAACATTTCACTCCACATTCCTTTGAATTGTCGATGCTGTAATTTTCTCACCGTTTTTGTGACGATGATAAATGCTCCTGGAGTGCAATAAGCTAAGAATCCATTCATTAGGATGAACAAAGCGATTTTTGACTTGACTTGATAGTTGAAAATTCAAGGAATTTTCTTGAGTTCTGCAGGATCGAAAAACGTTGGAGTTGGTGCTTTGTCAGTTCCAACTGTAACAATCCCCTTTGCATTCCAAAATCCTTCCGCATCGTTCGTGCACCTACAATAATAATAAAGTGTTCCTGTGGTGAATAGATGTTATTACATGTTTTTATCGGATTAAACCGGTTTCATTCATTTCACTGATAATAACGTCTCGCACGATAAACAAAGCATGAACACAAAGAATTGTTAAAACTGTCAATGATTTTTTACGCGATAGCATCCAGGACGAGCGATCATCTGCTACTCCATTTTTATTATTGCGAAATCTGTGAAGCCATTCAATATGGTCGTGAAAACTAAGGGCAGTTATTTTGTAATTTTCGAATCCAGAACACTCTACATCAACTTTATTGCAGTCGGCGGAGATGAATGGAAACTGAGATGAAGAAATTCATTTCCCGAGTGGTGACTTTCAGGAAAATAGCTACCGATTTCGCGTAACAAGGAGTATAAGCACATGTGGTAGAAACTCCTCTCAATTCCCACTTTAGTGTTTTAGTCAGTGCCCAAGTCATCGCTGATATTTCAGGCCGTCGATTAAGTGAAATTCAGACCAGACTTCCGTTGGTTGTTACAGTAACATAAATGGATTGACTATACCGTGGTTTGCTTACTGAAGGTAATGACCCTCATGGTGCAACTGTGTGGGCATATACCGGTGGGAATCCTGACTGATTGTACTCACTGAGGCAGTCGAATGTTGCAATCGCCAACCTTGCTAGAGAGTAGGAGCTGCGGCTAATGCTACCGTACTGTTTCTCTTTGTTCGACGATCACCGATTCGTTTGTTGCAGGACGGCGTTTTTAGACATTTACTGTAAAGGCGGACACGATGCATTTATGAACCTGAGACTAGTGCATTAGGTGCTTCTAAAACCTGCGAGTGGATAATTGGTCATTATCCTTATGGGACTCTTTTCTCATCAAAGTCGATGAAGATTGCTAGTGAGATTCCATGCGTCATCTGCGATTATTACAGGCTAGTGTCAAAGCATATTGTAAAACTGGTAGAAATAAAATGCATTAAACTGTGAACTCAATGAAAATGTTCCCATCTTTCACGGTTCCGTCGAAGAAATGCGGCCCGAAAAACGTGCCGTGAATGATACCGGTCCGTGCTTCTACTTGGGACGGTGAAGAGATTTCGATGTATGCCAAATTACGTGTGGAAAATTCCAGTGTTGGCCGTTTGAGGACCTCGCATTACACATTGCAATAGGTTGAAGATTACAGATTCATCTAAATTTTGTTAATTGATCTGTGGTGATCTAGGCTACGTAATGAAGCGTACCCTGGAGCGGCGCTTTACAGTTTCTGTACGCATGCGATCAATCAAATTTCAAAGATAACGTCAATGACACGTGTACGGCTTCCGACTGCGGGCCATAGGCAGGTTGTGCCAGCCAATCCGAGACACTGCAGAAAGAAGCAGAATTATGCATTGTGTTTTTGACCTGGTATACTTCCAGTAGATTTAAATTGATCAGCGCCTCTGCACCGTTTCCGGTGAACAGTGTCGCGTAAGCTTCAACTTGAACTTCATTAATAGCTATTGCCTGTTCCCGTAATACATTACAATCAAAGTTAAGTGGGTAAACAAGATATTTAAACAATGTAATGACCGTTCGATCGCACCTCTCTACATATATATATATATATACCAATCTGAAACTCTGTCCCCATTCACGGTAAAAGAAGTTATTGAAAGAGATTCCCCTTGTTGGAGCGCCTGCTCGAATCAGAGTCGTGTATTATGATAGCAACGGCATGGAAAACATACGTTTTAGTAGAAAATATATACATTTGTGCTTTATTTGTATTTTCTTCTCCTGAAATGTATCTCTGAAACAGTTAGCAAGAGCGTCCCAAGCGGAAACATACGGTTACCAAAGTCCCAAGGACAGGTTTTCGTCATCACTAGCCTATATTAAAGAATGCTTGGAGCTCTACTTTAGACAAGTTTAAATTTTTAATATGATATTCGTGTTTTGGCCGGTTTGTCTGTATTTTATAAAAATCAAGGGTTGGTACAATGTAGTCAGAACATAAACCTTTTCCATTTCGAACAGCCCGGGCCATACATCGCTCCATGACTGATTCGCTACCAACGCTTGAGCAGCATAGGATTCATAACTTATCCCACCGTGGGTTCGACAAGCACACGATCGATTGAATTTATTCATCGATCGGTTGGATGGTTCAGCTGCAGCAAGAGACGGGTTTTCATCTCATTCAATGCCCCCAAATCCTTTATTCTTTCGATTATCACTCTCCTTTGACTGCACCCAACTGCGTTCCACAAACCGTGTGTATCTTCTTGAATTGCCTACAACATATTTGTGCTGGCTCCCTTTTATACCTCCGCTTGCTCACCGAGCTGTGCTTGATGTCGATGTTTATTCCGCGACAGACGCTTTCTAATCTAAGTTTATTTCATACTGTACTAAGCTCAGTTCCACCATGCCCATGAACATTGCATTGCCTCTTACATGTGGGGATGAAGTTTCGTCTCCCGTTCATTTCCTTTGGGATCGAGTTAAAAGAAACGCCTTCCGGCTGATTGACGATCTTTCCTTAAATTTCAATCTACAGTCACCAGCCGATCGCCGGAGAGCTGCTTCGCTGTTCCTTTTCCACCTTAACTGTTTTACTTTGCCTGTTCGGAGCTTACGTCAAACGTCCCCGTCTCCGTAACTACGCACCCTCAAACGCGTACCCAAACCCCTAATCACGGTCCAGTGACCGGAATCGGTACTTCTCCATTCAATCTTATCCCCGGAACGACCAAGTCGTCAAACACTCGCTCTGCCTTTCCATCGATTTTAAAATGTTTCACTCTATAAACGGGACCCTTACTGAATTTTAGCTTTCTCTTCATTTTGCGAAATACCTTATAACTATGGCGAGTTCCCCTCTTACAGTAATTGAAATTCTGTTTAGCAACAAATGCATAACACTGCGTCATAAAGGCCCATCGGTCAATTACTTCAGAAAGAAATGACAGGGTGCGTTGAAGCACACTACCATCGGACTCCTGATTTCAGAGTCTGTTTGTTTCTCATATACACATTGTAGACACGATAAGAATATTTATCCAATCCACGAACTTTCATCAGGCCGGACACATGAATGCACAAGACGGGACGGAATATACTCTACTTGGACGAATAAAAGGAGCTATATTTTGCAAACAACCGAGGATTGTTTCGCGGATATGTTCTCATACCCAATCAACTATCATATATTCATATATTTTGCATGCTTGTTTGTTATTGTGGGTAACAATGACCTTCGTTCCTCCACCCCTTTCTCCGTGTGCGACTGTAGAAATTGACATATGTCGTTGTTCCATCCCATTCACTCAGCGAACTAACCACATATATCACATATATCACACATATGACTAAAGACGCCCGAAAACGAAGTCGCGAAAACAAGCTTGTCCGCTATATTGCCTTTGATATTCGATCTCAATCGTCGGATGTAAGTTGAACTTGACCTGAATGGGTGATTTCGAAGGAAAATCTACAAACTATTTGCATGTGCAAGATAGAAGCACAACTCATGGAATTCGTGACATATATCTGAGACGGAAAACACTTCCATCGCCCGTTTGTCCTTTAACTAAAGGTTGACAATCCTTGCATTGAGTGGTGGTCATCCAGACATCGACAAGATTCCTGATGGGGTCCAACGAACAACTTGACCGATTGGAAATAATGTGCAATGATTGTTCCTCGGGAAAGTCTCACTGATGACGCTGCCTAGCCTGGCTACGAAACGTCTGCGAACAATGCCTCCAGCTCGGAGAACGGACCCACATCAACAATTTGACTGATGGCTTGGAACGATAACCAGGGGTCTTGAGTTGAGCAGGTGCTACTTTCCGTAATCGGATAATGATAAAAGTTAACGTAACGGCGCGTACCAGAATTCTAACCGGATTAGCCACGAGAATTCTCGTGATCATAACTACGACCATTACAACACTAAAACTAAAAAGACGTTCGTTAGGGTGCTTGAATTCGGTCGAAGGTTTTAGTAAGGCCTTTCGCGGTAGCCGCTTCATCATATTTCAACTAGACCCTTCTTCTTCAGTGGTGAAAAGCTGCCAAAGTTGTTTGCTCGGTTGAAGTGCATGTGAAATGCATGGAACAAACCCAATGAAAACAAAGTGCGACCATCTGAGGTCATTTACCATGGCTTATCAGGTAATCTGACCACAGAAATAACCCATTGCTCCACTGCAATACATCAAACGAAACATCACTTGGAATATTCCCACGTGCAAACCAATAACGGAAAGCAAACGGAAGTTGATTCTGCGTATCAGAAAATTAGCACAAAAATTGCAAGAACTGACTTGCACACAAAGCATTATTGTTGACAAAACGTGCGGACCACAGCACTAAGAAATATCGTAAAAAATACTGTTCAATAGAGGTATCCCTTTCATGGGGTCTCGTCAAACCGACAGTTATACTTCTGTTACAGCTTTGTGGATACTCTGAACACAAAACACAGCACATTAACCTCGAGGAATACCAAATGGGAAACTGGGGTTTGTGTATTATTCGTTCATTTGTGATTGAGTAGTTTTACCCCAAAGCGAATGTGGACTTGACTGATGCACAACAACTCAAAGGTCCGAGTTCAGAGTTAGACAGCTGAGAAGTTCAGTGATCGGATCATAACGTAACATCAAGCAACAACCGTACTTCAATCGAAGCGCATTTCTCAGTTCTTCTTTCATTTGAACGAATGGGAGACTGTAACGTGTGATCAATCCACCTAAATTGTTCCGGTTCAGTAGACGGGCGAGATTTGCAATATGGTTTTCAAACCACATAGATGAATCACTCTTCATTAAACCTCGAACGTATTTTAAAAGCATCTGTTTGCCATTCATCTGAGGAAGACTTCGCATACCAGAGTAAACCCGACGAACTATACGCCGTTTGGTTTCATAAGAACATTGACATCTTTTCGACTGTGGACTGCGTCTAGATCGCATTTCGAGCAGCGAAAACGGACGGAAGCAGCGTGAACAGGTCATATCCCATGGGAAATCTGGTCCATGTTGACCATCTTTGCACGCCTGACAGGAGCATTCAAATTGGTAAATATACTTAAGTGGCTGATGTCGATCCAGTAGCGAATGTGTGGCATAATGCACAGAGTACGATATCGATAATGCGTTCCCTTTGGCGATATGTTCCGTCGCAAACAGACCACAGTAGCCGTCGCGCATGAAAACCAGTGCACAATTGGGATCACAGGAATGGTTGATGAGCGACATTGTAGGATATACGGCATAGCCCAGAAAGGATGTGTTATCTCGAAAGATCACTTTGTTTTCATCCACAACAAATCCGAAACCGTGCGACGCGTCACGAACGGAAAGTACTCTACATTCCTTCAGCATACCATTCAACTGCAAACTTTGCAGGTGATACAAAATACACGCGGCAGCCCATGAAGCTGGCAAGGGAGAATTGGGAGTAATTTTCTGGTAATTCCTTGGATCTTGAAGGCAATCCGGTTCTGACCAAACCAACGGGTACCCTCCATCCTAAGAACAGATAAACGCGAAATAAGGGATAAGTGAAAGTTCACATCCGGAGATAGAGTGGAGAGGGAGAGTAAATCCTGCGAAACAAGTTGACGGATTGGTTACGAGCGTTCTAGTCATTGTAACAGAAATTCCAATGACACAGATATAATCGATTGATGAATCTCATGTTTGTAAGATGTGATGGAAAAACTATTATCCCCGAAACTGTTAAAAGACAATCCCTTCAACTAGCAGTCGCTTCCACGCTATATCTCACCATGCATCGTTCCTTAGCTTACTCCGGTCATTGATTTCCCGACACATATCAGAAACACAGTTTGTGGAACGTACGTGAACCAACCCCGTCCATAGCACATACACTTCGTGGGAAAAGAAATCTCTCGTGTCATTCCCTTTTAGTGCTAATGTTGAAACGATAATTGTTTGCTCTCCTTTCTGGAGTCAACGCTTAACAATAGATCGTGACAAACAGAACTCGGATTTTGATAGGAGGACGTATGGATTCGAAAGTAATGTGCAAAATGAAAATCAGAAACACTGGTACAAGTGATTAGATAAACATACGGGATCAGGCCGAAAATATTCAGATGGTATGTAGGGTTCATCAAAAACGTTCACGTTATGTGAATATACTGAGCAGTTGCTTGTGAAAGTTGCCTTATGGAATTATAGGACACTATCAGGAGGTCAACAATTGCGATGAGAATAGAGACTGCTTTTGTTCAGCTTCGAGAAAGTGAATACCGACAAAGAACTTACCGATAAACAATGAGTAAGAAATACGGCTGCCACAGTGCACTGCCACAAATCATGTGGACTGCGTTCTGCCGAGTTTGTTTCTAACCAAGCGATCGAACGGTAATCCTCAGCATCTATTCCGTCCTTCGGCAGCACACGATAACCGGAGAACGCTGATAATGGTGAACCAGTTTTGCCAGAATCCATGGAATTCTGTGCGGGGGAGAGATACAAGGGGGATAAATTGAAGCAAGACGGATAAGGTACAGCAGTATCTATGCCGGCGATGAAAGCGCTTCATCTACCATGACAGAAAACAGTTCATCGGCAATAGAACTGGTGCACATTTTTAAGAATAAACACGGCAATCAGACGAATATAGAAACGCTTGGTGTTGAAACATTGCTCAAATAACTGAGTTGAGCGGTAACGGTTACATGAAATCAGGAAAAATGGGTTGGCAATGACGAAAGTAATGCAGCGATTTGAAAGTAGGGATGGAATGTAGACACCAGTTGACATGGTGGAAACTGGTGTACCACCAATACCTTTTGGCTAACAATGGTCACTCTACAAGAGGGTAATTATAAGGACCACAGTGGACCTAATTGTCCTTACGCTTCGCAAATTGATTAGATTTATGCTGTCAACCTAGTGTTTAGTGTATAAACGAACTCAACAATACTTCACTGCACCAAGGTAGTTGTCATTAAAAGTTGGAACGGCCTTTCCAGGTAATAGGCCTTCGTGATGCAGATGCTATAGTCATCATTATCTCCAAAAAATTATTGCATTATTCGCAGTTGACGGATGTCAGGATCCGGAAACACAATTAAAATCGGGACACTAAAATGAACTGAAAATCGTCTACTGAGACGTCCGAACACCGAGACGTAGATATGAGGCCACAGAAGTTCCGATTTTGGAGTACGAGAATTCCATGTGATCGAATGATGTGTATAGAAGGATACCATTGGTTGAATGGCGTTCACAAATTTCATTTCATTTTCTTCTGGACTAGGTGGATTGCGATCGGTCCAGAACACCGCCTCCTTACTGAGGCACATAAAGCGGTATTCTTTCAATCTTTTCCTAGTGATGCCATGGAGCAATACATAAACACACATCACTTCATGCATCGCAACTGTTCCTCTTCTCCAATCACTGGAAGTCTATTTCCTTCAATTTCAGATGACGGAGCTCCTCCAACCGATTCGATTTACCACTATTATGGAGAAATTATTCCATATCCGTTCTGATGAATTTCTGACGACAAATAGAGATACTCTGTCTAACTGAAAAAAGCAAGCCAGTTTAATCTAACATTTGAAACAGGAGTTTGAGTTATTCAGCATTTACTTGGTGAATACCGCACCTTTAGGTAAGGAATGTAACGTTACTAAATTGTACTTGGATTTTAGCGCACTATGTGGATGGTGTTTCTCACACTTGTACGCCTGATGTATGATTTCCTGTCTAAACGGTATGTAGTTGTAAATTTAACGTTGCTGAAATGATTAGCAAGTCGTTCTTGTGAATAGCAATTGCGTTGGAACGTACCTGTGCCAAATCGCCAATTATCCAGGGAGGCGTGCTAGCCACACACGCGTATGCCAACATTGCATCTTGAGAGTCACCAACAGAGTTCAATTCGGGGAACAGGATTAAGCGACAGGAGTAACCACGCACAACTTCTGAATTTGTATATCTACCTTGACGCAGCGTTTTCCAATTGGCATAGTCTTCTAGAGACAACCGCTCCAGTTGTCCACATACAAGCGAATGAGGCATCCTATTCCCACTCACGGTGGCCGTGGATGCCGATTCTTCCGGTTTCACCCATGACGTCGCCCATGAAGCTTGTTCGCACTCCTCAGAACAAAACACGACCTTGAAAGACGGAAATTAGTCGATACGAGAAGAGATTAAACATGAAATATTGGCTGCACCTCATTGGAAGTGTTTTTCAGTATATCATAGTAATGCACGTGTGACAGATTTGGAATCTATCAAAGTCTACAATTAACCAAGGATTGTTTTCCTCACCTCGTCATTTAATCGTTATACTTTGATTAGCTTGCTCCCTCCCTCAGTTAGTTTGCATATATTAAGACATACACATCACACCACATTCATAATTTAAAGTCTAATTGAAAATCAACATTTGAAATGACATTCACAGGTTAGTTTCACGAAAGCCGTGTCAACTGTGAACATGTGTGGCAAGACCTAAAACTTCATGGTATCCACAAAACAATGGGTCCTCATTTGTAATTTGTTCAACTCACCTCGGAGCATGATCGACATGGAAC
>UZAN01049834.1:0-21409 GCA_900618425.1 Echinostoma caproni
TAAACTACTCATCTGCTTTTGACTCTACTCCCCGTTCCCTTCTTCTTCATAAACTGGAGACCTTTGATTGTCCTAGACAGTTATTAGCTTGGCTTGCCGATTACCTCTCCGGGAGAACTCAGTGTACCAGATTAGGTCGGAAGAAATCTAAACCGTTGGTGAGCAGTTCTGGAGTACTCCAAGGTGCAGTTCTCTCCCCATACTTATCTTCTACGTATATTAGTGACTTTTCTGCTTGCCCCCTACTTCTCTCTTCAAGTATACTGACGACGTCGTCTTGTGTCAGGCCATCTCTGACTCTTCTGGTCTTTCACAATTTTCTGACAACTTGGATAACGTCCAACGGCTTTCCGTCACATCGGGCCTATCTCCTAATCCCTCCAATTGTTTCGAATGTCTCTTTATATTATCACGCTCTTCTCTCCCAAGTGAACCGGTATCGATTGGCTCCGAACCAGTAATCTTCACTGGACCTCTCACATTCAATACGTCGTCAGTAAGCTTCGATGACTTTCTTTTCATATCCGTAAACTTCGTCAGTTTTGTATTCAACAATCAATTATTTCCAACTTTGTGTATCAGTGTGTTTTCCCTGTTTTACTTTATTGTTCACCTGTTATTTTTCTCAACCTCCTTAAGAAAGATTTTAATTTAATTCAACGTAGATTGACCATCATTAGCCGTGTCTCGTCAATCCCACTAAAGGAGTTGATAACTAACCTATGAGAAGTCATTTGAATGCATGTGAAAAGATTGCGCATAAGATTTTCATCGACTCCACACATCCGCTACACGCTTATCTAACTTCCTGTTGTTCCCATCCCTCAACTAGATCACAATATCGTTGTGTTCCCTCTAGAATAAACATTTATCGTATCTCCACAGTACCTTCAGTAACACGTATTCTTGTTAGCAAGGAACAGGTTTTCACAGTTTAGGATTTAAATCTCTTTTTTCATTGTTATTTTTATTTTCTCCCTTGCTCGAAAATGTATATTTGTAACTGAAATGTGGGCTTCATGCTTGCAGAAGTTATTACAATACAATACATTTGAAAATCCGAATACGATGGTATTTTTGCATGGTAAAATTTTACTGCCATCTGACAAAGAGGCAACGTTGAGCATCAGTACGATTTGTTGGCAATTCTCACCGCAGGACGTTAGCAAGGGGATGCACCTTACCAGTAGTTAAGAACTATCGAAAAATGATATTCCCGTAACTAATTCGCAGCCTGCGAGCATGCAGACAAAATCTATTCAGAGATCGACGGACACGGGGACTCTTGATGGACAGGTGTGAGCAATGCTACGAACCGGAACATTTTACTTGGGGTGGGCAGAAGGAGACGGATACACTAAGCTTTTGTTGTGTGCAACTTAAGTACAAACTATTGATACATTGTACTCACCATTTGTGCTCGAAAAGATCAGATGACCAGGATCGATAAGGAGAGTGTATTGTTGGTCTGGAAAGTACATCAAGCCAACCATGCAACTCTAACACAATATACACATCCGGGATCGGGTTATGTCTATGCGAATCCATTCAGGCTTACTGAGAAACGTAATTAAGATCTCCAGTATCCTACATAGACACTATAGTGAGACGATAAAAGGGCTGGTGGGAAATCTGAGCTCCATAAAGAATCATATTTTGTGCTCGAGTTCGATCCGAAACAGATGTTCCGTTTCCACAGATGTTTCGTGTTTGTTGGAACTGCTTCAGAAAAGAAACGCTGTTTAAAACAACGTTTTCTTACAAAAACGGTCAACTGGTTCAGTGCGTGGGGGCAATATTTTGTAAGCAGTTTAGCGAATCCGTAATAAAGTACCAGTCTCCGGGTAGAATATAAAATAACAACAACAATGACGACTCACACCTGAAGCCCGGAGAGCAACAAACAATGAATCAGAGAAGAAAAATCAATCAAGAAGCGTGGTGGAGCATGAAAAAAGGTGGCAGAAAATAAGAGTAAACTACCTAGTCATAAAAATCTAGCTGCAATGCGAAAAACTAGGTGTTTACGCATAACCAGTCATAAATTTATTCATTTCAATTTAGAATGCATTATATCTACCATTTAATTTATGGATGCTGATAATCGAAATGAGACTTGTGAGATAACGATTGGAGGAATCCAGTATACTTCTCTGCATCCATTCACTAGTGCATAATACAGACCAAAATCGAAAGAGTTATTCCCAATTACCTTTATGGAAGGGAATATGGGGTTGACGGGTGAATTTTTTGACACATGAGATCCATGATGATCAGATCCAAAGGGGTCCTTCTGAGGAAAAACACTAAGGATTTGGTAATGAATAATAATAATAATAATAATAAATTTGACATCACTGGTAACTGGGATATTATGATAAACAATATAATCAACATCGGTTCAAAAAAATCCATTACCAGAGAAGATGAATGAACACAGCTGCGGGTATGCAAACTGAGTTGCTTCGTGGCCGGAAATTAGTTTCAGATTATCATCTTATCTAGTGGTGATGGCGATGGTGGGCTTTTCTATAACTCCGTCGAATTCAGTAAACAAGAAGCGAATCCCAAGAACTCAATGAACACATTGTTTCCAACCCCTCCTATGTGCGCTGCGTTGTGAAGACAAAGCTACACGACCGACTCTCCAATGAGTGACTGCCCTTTCGTTGCGGTTTCATCGAAGACTTCTCTCTACCATACTGTTTATTATATTTCACACATATCTGAAGCCAGACTTTATAAAAAGAAAAACTTGTTATGGTTTCCATGTAGGCGGAATACTGCCAGGTTGCCCAAACCACTGCAGATGAATTTTCCCTACTGCTACCATTCCAGTGGTTTTTCATGTTATCACAAGTCCCAGTACGGACCTCTTTGCAAAAGCTCACGTCTTACCGTTTCGTGCTTGGCGACACTGTCTTTTTGGTTGTTCACTGAAGTTCTTAAGCACCATGGATCACCAAGGTATAAAGGTATATGGCTTTCGAAGATGGAATAAGAACCGATTTTTACTCTGCGCTGACCTTGCCGTTGAATGCCGCAAGTTGCTGTCAGTTGTCAGGAACTTCAGTTGAATCCTCTCATCGCCACACAAGAGTTAGTGGCAAAATAGCTGTTAGGTTGCATCTTAATGCTCCAATGATGCTTCCAAGTACCTCTCACATATTGCTATAACAATTTGGAGAAGATATTATTTCCTGTCCAGTCCAGTTTTCAACTCCAACAATACAAGTAATGCGTAAACATAACGTTTCTATGCATAAATTGGTATGAAACTAAATGTACCTCTAGTTAATTTGGGGAACCAGGATCTAATAGGGAAGTTTTGTCGGAAGAAATCGTTTAAAATATTATCACTAGGTATGAAGCTGCTTTTGGTGGCAAAATGATCAATACGGAACAAACAGATGACATCACACTACGAATTGAACATCTAAGTAGGGTGAATGCTTCAGTCACAGGTTATCAATGCTTTACAGCTTCAAATGATCACTTGACAGGAGATACACATCGAGTGCGGCTACCTCAGGTATACAAAATTGTTATTTGGTATTTGTGAATCTAAATCACGGGTTTTTTTTAAAGAAATGGTTGTTCTTTGGAGTTCAAGTTGCTGCTACAGCTGCTCGGCCAGTTTGGGATTTGATTAAGAGCTTTGGCTGTTTCTATAGAGAAATGCGAAACGGTGTAGGTGTTTTGTCTCATTTTTTGCATTTGATCAAACAAATATGATGGCAATTCAAAGACTAAGTCTGGATGACTGAAATCCTTGGTCAAATGCCAGACGAAGTGTTTCACTAACACAGACTTCCTTGTCCCACACATTTGTTTGATGTATTCAACAGGTGCTTTTACAAACACAAATGACTGAATTAAGTTCGCATAAAGTTTGGTGTCTGATATTAAAGACAACCTAAATTCAATATACTTTCGAAAAAACAATATAATTGTTTGGTGTTAGGATTCAGCCGGTCTAAACATAACATTATTAACAGCATAATGGAAGGTGTGTACAGATGTTATATATATAACACTCAAAATAACTCTGGGTCTAAGGAGAAACAAACAGTTCGGTGAATCAATCGTATACATTAAAAATAAACAAGAGAAAATACTCGCGTTTTGACATGCTCCAGTGCTGCTGAGTGATATTTCGAAATTCACCGGTCAAAGCCAGATACTCCATTTAATTTTACTTCTTAATTGAAGGAATGAACCTAATTTCGTGAGGATTTACAGGCTGGCCAGGATAAGCCGGCGGATTGAGCTACGGAAAACGGAATGACGAATCACATGAAGCCAACAAGACGTCGGACGGTAGCAAAGTAGTGTACCACTACAGGTTCCCAGAAAATTTGTCTAATACGCCAAGCGACAAATTAGAACTTGAGATGAGGCTACGTATCTGAGGCAGAATCCAGAAAATTTGAGAGGACAGTTGTCGAAACAATCATTAGGATTCCTTATCAAGTGAGTGAAGGTAGATGTTGCATTATAAATGAATTACTAAATCTTCACTCAAAGGATCACCGGTGTTTGAGATGGGTCTTGTCAAAGTAGTCAATAGGAAATTCTGTGCTTTAAAATTAAATGTGTCAAGCTTCCAAACTGCAATGGTTGCCGCTTTTCTTCAGGTATAAGAAATGGAACGCATTTGCATGGGCCAATTCACAAAGTCTATTCACCTTTCAGTAACTTCCTCGGCTTTGTGCTGAGTCATTTGACAGTATTTTGCCCACGAGTAAATCATGGACAGACTTCTTGTTATAAAGATATCATTACTTGATTTCTTTGGTGCACGGTATCAACTCAGATACATGCGATATATATACTCTTAGTCATTGTGCTAGGTTTGTATCTAAGAAGGAGGTCTTTAATGGTTAACACAGAATAAAAAAATGGCATGGTCTGAATACGTGCAGTATTCCATGTAGTAAATCTGCTGATCGATTGAGAAAGTATTATGGAAACGATGACCACACGGGACAGATAGGCGATCAATACCGATTCAAGGACAACGAAAGTAACTGATTTACAGACAATGAGAAACACATCACGTTTAGATTCTTGATCAGGTCATATATTAAATGAATAAAATTTGGAAGGAAAGATTCAATATCAGAATTACGGCGGTTGAAATATTCGAAAGTTTTCAAACGCACTCGAACAAATCGCAGAGATTCGTGGACTGAATGACAAAATGAATAAGTTGCAAAACCGGTTGACCTGTTTGAGTTCAAAAACATTTGTATTGCGTAAATGGATTATTTACAGCTGACACGCACGAAACTGCAACGTTTAGATTTGATCACTTTCAAATGGAACCAAAGACCAAATCGGGTTTCGTCACGATAGAAATCATCCGACAGTTGTTTTTCGTGCCCTCAGTTACCGATCGTAAATCATTCTTACCATATCCATTCACCTTAAATCTGTGGTTCACTCTGTACTTTTACTATTGATGAAGAGATCGATTAGTTTATTGATTTTCTACCTATACTATTGTATTGATCTTTATTAATAACCTTTTTTGCTTGCAGTGTCCCGATAAACCCAGCTGATGTATGGATCAATCGAGGGGGAAAATACAAGCCATAACAGTTTACGATTTTCGGCCATTTTGACAGTTCGATCATATGGAAAAGGGACTGGGTGTTTTTAGGAAGGAGAAGAAGACTTGTTCAGTTTCATGCTGTGGCACGTTACCGGACGATCGCTTTAAAGTCTCGTCTAAATGCTACAAGATTCCATTGTAAATTAGAAAGGATACCCCGTGACAAGCCCATCTTAATAGAAACGGAAATAATTTGAACTTATTAGGGTGTCAATAGTACCAAAAGGTGCTTTAAAAATTATCATTAGAGTTATCATCAAAAGAATCCAGTATCACACGATTCCTCAAACTGTGGTCTCATAAACCATCCTGATCAAATTGTAGATGATGATGCCTAGACTATCGCCAGATTGGAAGGTGACAATTGCCAGGATAGCGATTATGACAGTTGGGTACATTCAGGTAGGAGTGTACACAAACTTGAGGATAAAAAATAACAAGTAATGCCAAACTTATGAGCTCAGATGGAGAAGATAACCACAGTTTCTAAGACAAGCATTGAAATTTACCTATCCAATAGATATAGAAACTTGTATCGACCCCAGCTAGGGATTACACGAAAGCTAACATTTTCTGAATTATACACTGAATACAAAACTACTTCAAAACAGGCAAAAACGTTTCATTTGACGTGTAAAAACCAGAATTTCCAGATTGATCTGGCAAAGATGCGTGGTTGTATGAACAAATGGGTAATAGCAAATAAAAGTAAATGCAATTTATTATCAGGCCCAAAATATCTACTCAATCCAAGATTAAAACAACGAACAGACATCGCTTTGGGAGGTCGGAAGTGATATGAAAACATTCCAGTTGGTTGTGATGCCCAAGAATTTATAAAAACACATGCGGCAATCAGAGCAATAATTCCACGTTTTTGTAACTTGTATATGACCGACATTGAGACTGTTTTGTTGTTCCATTGCCAACTAACTGTGGATTGAAGTTTATTACGGTGATGACAGTTTGTATTCATAGCATGGGCAAATCATTTTGTTCAATTAATTGATCAAAATTTCATCGAACGATACTCAACCACTCAGTGTCACCCTGAGAATATCGCGAGAAATTTTAGTGGAGCATAAAATTCTGTGGAACAGAAAGAAATTGAAATAAATTCATCAAATGAGGAACCATCCCTGTTTATCACACTCACTGAACAGTAAATTCTTCACTGTATCTGTTCAGAATAATCATAAAAGAGAGCTTGAACTAAGCACCATTTTGGTGGGAAAATTGTGACTGCTTCAGCGAGGCCTACTGGTTATTGAAGGTGGTCCAGAAATAACCGATACATTTGTTATTGAATTGTTATAGAATGTGTTCAAATCTTTATTTTAACACCATTTTATTGAACTCTAAAAGAAGCAAATTAGTAAACTGCGAACACCAGATAGGGATAAAGCTACCTGTCCTGATAATTTTAGATTTTCCGGTGTTGGAATAGTTTAAAACAAGCTCCTTTAGAAAACTGATGAATGAAACATTACAAAGCAAACTTAATACTATTAATACTATTACTCTTGATTGACCCAGTTTAAAAATCAAGAATGCAATCAAAGTATACTCAGTTGATGTGAATTAGAAGTTCCATTCAAATATGCATTTTGAGATCAATCAATACAATTTCATTGAAACCCAGTGTTCGAATTCTTAATCGCTGAATGAAATGAAACACTGAAAATACCAAGCTCGACTGACTCTATACGAGTCGCATTGCGTGAGAAAACGGAAATAGTTGTGCTGGTCCTGCACCATACTTTGTCTACGAGTCAAGTGATATAGAGTTTATCACGAGGAGACTCAATCTGGAAGTCCAGATGAAAGTTTTATTTAGCCTCTTCTTAGATGCACCACTATCAGACCTCTACAAACATTTTTCAAACAAAAGTGAGATGTTCCTAACACGTGTCTGAGCGGTTGAAGGTAATTTATATTAGGATGAAAGTTTTGAAGGAAGAGGCCGCTGGTCCTAAGATTTGTTGGTATGCTTGATCACCGTCCACGTGGCACTCCCACCAAATGTAACTTTTTGAGTGAGAGCTAACAACCTTTATCATTCATTTCTGTAACGAGTATCTCAAGAATCCAATGGGATATAAGTAATTTTACCGTTCATTTTATTAAAATATTTTACTTGATATTTTTCCCGAACCAATCAATATTGTTTCCGTGTTTCTGGAGCAAAATATTACACAGCATGCGGTTGAACAGATTCAATTTGTATTTCATACTATCCCAGTTTGGCAGTTTTCACAAGAACTGGTCTCAGTGTATGACCGGTTGCAGTAATCACTGTTCGATTTTGAAAAGCAAACAAGAAATCGAAATCGCGTGGGAAATCAGCTTGATGAACAATTCAGGTATTTCGGTAAATTTCACTGGTTGAAAAGAATATAGCCACGTTTTAGGGTAAAACGGAGACGGAACGTCATGCAGTGTCATGCGGTTGAGCAGGTACGTGTGAATGCGTTCCAAGTGGATCAAAGTGAAAACCACGCAGATTTAAAACGAGAGTGTACTGGTGGCTTCAGATGAGCAAGCATACATTTGTTCACCAAGAACTATTCATCTGGGATGATGTAGTCGACCAAACTTCAATATTTTACTCGTGGAATTCTTGAAGAAAACGAATCAACCTTTTTAGCAACGAAGCACATCGTCCCTTTCTATCGGGACGATGTAACTTTTCGTTTAAGATAAATTAGGACATGACTAAATCACGCATTTGAATTAAACAGAAATTAAACATGAGTTAAACATGCTATGTCTAAATAAATAAACGATTCAGATATCTTTTGAAATTTTAGCGTTTTATCCGACTAAACTTTCTGTTTTACTTATCTCATGAGGGTGTTGCTTGGTTCGTGCCGACTTGAACTGTCGTCGATTTCGATAGACCAAGTAGAATAAAATTTGATCGGTGAAACTGAGGGCACGAATTCGGATTGTCCTCAGAAGTAGGCCAGTGACAGTGTAATGGCAGCCACGCACTTACACAAGTGCGGTCTCCACAAATTGCAGGGTGTGCTATGCATGTCATCCGATAGGCTTCCTCAGTGTGTGTGCTGTTTGGCTAGGGAGGTGTTGGTTAAATAAAGGCCATAGGTGGTCGGGTCAAAAACTGGCATAATAGTGTGGATATCTTGACCAAGGAACTTGATCATTTAGGCTGCGTTATGTTTCTTGTATGTGGACTTCGGGACTGGTCTAACCAATGGTTTTGAAAGGCTGAGTGGGGTGGCTACAATGAGTGAATAGGAGTGCTGATG
Organism: Echinostoma caproni; assembly: GCA_900618425.1. Classification (NCBI taxonomy): domain Eukaryota; kingdom Metazoa; phylum Platyhelminthes; class Trematoda; order Plagiorchiida; family Echinostomatidae; genus Echinostoma; species Echinostoma caproni. Next base: position 8,890 of record UZAN01049834.1, read on the forward strand.
AATTTAATTATTACCTACGCACATTACATTCTAAATTTTTATGTTCTTGTGCCTTTCGTTAAAGTTTACTCCTTTAACCATTGATCGCTCAAACGGATAGCTGGAAGACAACAATCAAATCATTGCAAGGTGAATGATTGTGCTTACTAATCTAGTAGAACTAATTTTACGCTCTGTGAGCGAAAAATATATTGGCTCAGATAACTGCGAAATTTTCTTTGCAAAGAGACATATCAGTTGCCAGAAACTAAATGATCGTACCAGACCAAATTTCCGCTCACAATCGAAATTATCAGGAAGGTATTCTTCTAGCTTTATTATTGATAAATGCTGCAATTGATTTGTAGGAAATTCAGGTGGACTCTTTGTAAACCCCAGAGGTTCTTTTTCTAAATCTTGCGCGGTAGGTACTCAGAGTACGATTGTAGTGCCTCAGCAGATTCACTCCCTGACTTTTACCACTGATAATGAACAGTTGGATGATCGGAAAAAATATTTGAAGTTTTGCTTGGATAGTTCATGTGACTCACTTGAAACCAGTCTTATTTATATTCACTGAAACCAATTGTGATTTGCATGAGGCCAAGGATTGTGGCACTACACTCTACAGTCGGAAATATCAATTGATATGAGTGATTTAATTAAGCAGTGGCGTCCGTTTTGGGGACTGATTTTATAAAGTTTTCGAATACGCTTCGCGCTCATTAACACTTTGTTTTCATTTATTTATGAACCCTGTATGTCATGTTCTTCAATATAGAATAACCGAAGTAACAGTATCAATGTTTTGATATGTCGATATGTTCAGCAGAAAAAACTAACATTTCTAAAGCGGCATATATATAAAATAAAGTAAAGTAATAATTTAACCAGTAGTTGTAGATCAACGAAAACTTTTTTGTGTAAATATATGTATCATCCGGCAATAGGAACAATTTCTTCGTTCGTTAAATTCTTTTCATATTCTCAATACATTTCCGGGTAATTTCAGCCCAAGTGGAAATTGTTATTTGTTCACATTTTTATTTCGCATTTTACCGTGTACTCATGGTTTTGTCTATCTGAGACGTTCAAATTCCGTGTAACCGTCTGAGCCGTCACGCAACCACGGTAGATTACTAAGAGAAATCCTATGTATTCATTCACATGCATCGATACCCGACAAAACGGTGCCAAAACTGCTCTTTACAACGAGGAAAAATTTTATTATCCTCTAGGGCGTCGTTTTTCTCATTAACGCATTCTTAACTTTTTGCATTTGTCAATTACAATTCGACAGTCAATCGCCTATGAAGAAGAACTTTTGTTGCCAAGAGCTAATTATATTATGTTTCTGTTACGAAACACAATCAAAGACAAATCATGAGCTCATAAAAACGGGACTTTTATGAGAGTCAATTTAGCTGTGGGCTTCTCTAAAGAGTGTGTCGGAACTAAAGAAGCATACAGTGGAACTGTATTTGCATTTCTCTTACTTCAAAATTTCATCGCCATCGAGACAAGTCAGTGCTTGCTTTCAGGTTTTTGTTTCGCAAGGGAGATTCTTAAGTTACTGACCGCTAAACTTTGACATTCACCTGTCACAAACAGCCCTCCCATGTTTCATTGACGCATAGGATTGAACAAGAAGAACTCACCAAGTAAGCAAACTTTTCGACTCTTTTCGCCATGTCTAATTCAATCTACAGCTGTTATTCCGTCAAACTGTGGAATGTATGTAGAAAAGTACTGTGCAATTTAAATGATCATCTGTGTGGTGTGATCGATCGGAGTGAATAATCGTTTCATTCACGTGACATGGCCGCTGCTCCAATGCAGTGCATGAGACTGAAAGATTTTCAGAAAGTGGAAACAAAGAACAAATGACACTGGACATAAATTGTCTGATGTCACATCACTGACCTCTCTCTCTCAAATGAATATCAGGACGAGATTATTTAAAATATGAATCAGTAATTTTAGATGGCAAAGAAAGCATTGAGCTACTATGGACTACAATCTGAGTGAATACTGATTGAGCCTATGATACCCCGCTTTTACTCCGCTTGCAGAGAGCAAATCACCTGGTGTTGTTATGCATTTACTCTTAAGGTTGACCAATTTAAGTGAAAGCATAATTCAGAACCTTTCCTCTGTAACAGTGGGAGAGAAAAGAGAAACATATGTTCGTTTTATCAGATCCACAAACATGCCAGGTTTTATCGTTATTCTCTGAAGTTAATCTCTTCTGCTTATTCGCTCACCACCGCAACCACAATGAGTCCAGTGTCAAATTTCATCTTGAACAAAATTACGGTATCATTCTTCAATAACTGGATGCTGCTAAATCAAGCGGCAAGCTCTCAAACGCTTTGCAGTGTATGACCATTTCTGTCTTTCCTGTTAGTTCTAATTAAAAAATCATCGATGGTTTTCACCAGAGATGATCGGTCGGTTCTCATCGATGAATTCGATCATCATTCTTTTTCCGTGTTTGCGCGCACTCGCTTTTTTGGACTTTATACGATACCAATCAGTCATATCCCATGGATTGTCAATCGCATTTTATGGTTAAATCGATTTTGTTTGACAAAACCAAAGTATGATATAACAGAAACACAAAAACATCATATGCATGCACATGGATTAGGAAAACACACAATATCGAATGGATCAGTGAGGTTCCGGCTTGGAACGTGCTGACACTACGGATAAGTTACACACACAGCATGTTAGACACAACAAAATTGCGAACATTCAAATAGATCTTTTAAAAAACCAAATAAGGACACATTGGGGAAAATCAGCGGCAATTCACATATCATCTTTAGCGGTACTGCTACTAAATAATTCTCAGCTGCCAGTCTCATTGAACGCGATTAAATTTATCTACTTCTGAACTCAGTCAGTATTTCTTTTTCATCTTTTTAATTCAAAACACAATTACGGAGAGGAAAAGTATAGCGACCACAAGAAATCTCATCACCAAATCATGGCATCGTTCACAGTCGAAAACAAATTCATCGATTGTCTACGAGAGGGTTCGATGAGTGCATGCACCTGTATGATGTCGGCAGCCTCGATCGTCGAGACAATTTGCTGTAGGCGGAAGGTTTAACAAACCAGATTCCGGACATCACAGTTTATTCTCTCTAGTCACATCTGGTCTATTGGATTTTTTAACAGAGTATTTCATGAGAACTTTGTGTGGATTCGGAGCTGGGAAAAAGAATCACGGTTGATAGCCTGCACTTGAACACCACAACTATCGAGAGCGCTTCTGTTATTCTCTGCTGATCATTTAGTTGTGAAGGCCTGAAGTTACCGAATCCATTTTTTCTTTGATCCGCCCTTACTGACTGAAATTCACTGGATTGGATTATGTATAACTGGATGCGCACTGTGATTACCTGATCATTATAAAATTTACTTGGATCGACATATGCGAAATCGGAGGTATTATATGTCAGCCGCTTACAATCGTTTACACCCTCTTGTGTCATAAAACATCTTGTAAAACAGTAAGCTGCGGACCAATTTTATCCTTTTGCACCTAATCGACTGTCGTGTACGCCCTTTTTTGCCTACGATGAGACTAAAAACGATCAACTTGTGGGTTTCAAAAACAAAGCTGTATGTTCTACTTTATGATAGAAAATCACTGTGCCAAGTTGTGATGATCCTGGCCTACGGGATGACGCTAACCACGGATTGGCAGGTTACTGTTTTCGGACCATTGTGATGAATCCAGCTTCCCAGATGACGTCAGCAAAGTGCCTACGCCTTACAGCCTCTGAACTACAAACCATAGGCCAGTTATACCAACCAATCAGAAGCTGTGCGGCCCAGACAGAAGCTGTACGACGCCAGAAATACTAGCGCGCGATTGATAGATGCCTAGATAACCAATGAACTTCTTTTGTGCATGTTACTTAACCCCCATGATTTCTTCCAATAAATGAACTGCTGCTCATATAGCCTTTCCCTTTCTTACCTGGGATACTGTCGTGTTAGTACCAGTGTGATCCAGTGCTTACGTGGTTTCCGTGATTTCTGATACTTGATTCGTATTTCGTAATCAGTGGGTACTTCAACCACTACACAAGCGCACTGCTACGGCGACGCATGTTAAATAAATTAAACTGGACGTTTTGAACACATCACGTCCGGCTTATCACGAGTTTCCCGATGCTTGACAGATAGCTGTTTAGTTTATCAAATCTATTTCTTTTGAATAGGTAAATTGGAGGTGTAAAATAAAGAAATTTAAAAATAGTCTGTCTTTCAAGGAAATTCGAAATCCCCAATTATAAATCGAAGCAATTGCCGGTTTCGAATAACAGCCGAAAACTCTTCGCTATCTAATCTGCTTCACACTGACGATAGACCAAATCAGGAACAACAGTGGACAAAGTTGCATGTGGGCTTGGGCTGCTCAGTTTGCACCTCAATAGCTTGCAGAATTGCACTGCAAATTGTGTTAGCAACAATTTAAGTTGTGAGGACACATCGATGCGGCATTCAAGTCACAGATCCGCTTGAACGGACTATGAAACAAACGGATCGCAATGGTTGATTTCGGTATGAAGCTATCTTGTGATACAACAGTTTTCTTTTATTTACGCAGAGTTCTATCTACCATCGAATTTCCAAATGCTTTACCTTCAATTTTATTTTTGTGGTAAATTCCGTTGTTTCTGGTCGCATAGCAACAGCAGTGATAGTGATTGCTGTTGACTCTGTTGTTGTCTATTGACCCAATCGTGTTTTTCATCCGATTATGCTAACAGCAACAATCAGCCTATATTATCAATCGAAACAAATCGTCAATGTTGTCGTCACAGTCGATAAGACGCCATTCGGGACTGTAGAGATCCAAAGCACTTAAATTGGTATTTAATTTCCTCCGTGAACGGAAAAATGTAAAGATTCGTGTGCGCGAGATAGTGTACATGTCTGAAAACGATTGGATGAATTTTCGTCATCAAACTAGCATGACTACACAATGCAGCAGTCGCTCACGCCAACATTGACCTGATAAGCACTAAGCAAAACGCCTTTGTTGACAGAACGTTTCCTCAGTGATTTCCTGGCGCTCCTGATAACATTTCAACATGTCAAAGTTTTCCGAGATTTTGATTCCCAAAAGGAATTTGATCAAAAATAACCTGGAAATCCATGCGAATCTCCTCGATGCAGATGAGATTTGTTTGTCTAGAATCTTGCCATTTCATTAAGCAAACTGTGCTTCTCCATAGTCGAAACCCGAATTCACTATCGCTCTCTATTTTTCTCCAATTCGTAATATTGCATGGCCTATGTGATGAGTACTGACTAGATTCGAAAAGGAAAACAAATAATAAGACTTGTTCACATGGTATGGACTCCCACTTCCGTATGCTGTTTTCTCCGCAGATCACAGGAATCGTGTTGGGGGAGGTGAGAACGGAAATTGGTATTGATCGGCAGTCTTGTTTCGAAACCCAGTAGAAAGTGAGACTGATCGGGAAAGTTGTTTCCAGACCCAATGGATTTATTGCTCTCAATGAATACTCGATCGAGCTTACTTATTATTCAACAGTAGATATTTGATTGTTGAAATAAGCCCGGTAGTGACAATCGCCGGTTGGACTGGAAAAAAATTATGCCGATTTTCACGAATTTGACAGAAAAAAACTTAGTTATTTAGTGGGAAATGACAGACTCTATATGATGATATTAATATTGTTTCAGTTGTTTTGGTTTCTTTTGATACACTGAATTATGCTTGTTATCTCCTTCTTCGAGGTGAAAAGTCCATTTTGGAGGTTGAATGAACAAGGGTAACTAGGTCCACCTAATTTCATATTTCCCATAATCATGAATACGAACTGATTTCGCGACATCCTGGTCGTAATGCTTACTGGTTCGTTTGAGGAAAAGGGCGTGTTGAACGTGTGGAACACGTTCCTTGGGAGCGTGCTCCGAACGATGAGTAGCTAGTCGTTCAAGCACTGAGGTTTTCACACAACCGAAGCCTGTTCTGCAAGAGGACCGTGGCTTTGCAGCATTGGCTTTAGTTTTCCGAGGGCTCCGATCGCGAATCTCTGAGACAACTCATCCGTTCGATCTTCAGGAACCAGGAACCACAATCCACCCGCGAACAAACTAATAATAATTGTCCAAGGATGCGATTTCTATTCAGTACTCGTCTGTGGATTACGGTAGCTGAGGAATAAATCGGAAAGCTCAACATTTGATGCGTATTCAAATTTTCATCGCATTATTATTCTTACATTCTCCCATACCATGGCAAAATCATTCGCTGTTTTTATGCGCCCAATCACGGCAGCATATATCGACCTCGAGCATAAACACACACACTTACACATGGTTGTTGTTGTACGTTCGGTTTTCGTTTGAATCAACTTGTTTTCATTTGAAAGTTTCTGCACTCATTCTACTTCAGACCAACGCGTGAATCGAAAGAAACAAATCATAATCCCTACCAAATTGAATGCATTTCAGGCAGCCGCTGCACTTACCATGCGCGCACACGTCTGCAAATAAACCAGTTCAAAGTGTCAGTTTGTACTGTGTGATGAGAAGGGGCGGTGTTGTCTGTCAATCATCCGACTGAATTCGATCGCACGACATGTTTACCTAAGTCAGTTATTACACTGCATCCGCGTGATTCTGCTCTCTCACACACACATACAAGCACACACAGACCACTGATAAGCAAAATGTGCACCCTAAATCAAAAAGTTTGACAGGATATTGGAATCAATCAAAGTTTTCTCAAAAAGTACTGATTTTTCAGTAAATGTTCATGCACAGTTAGCCAAACTCCCCGTCCGAAGATTCTGGGACTTGTCAGAGACTGTGTTCATAAGAAAATTGCGCAACATGGTTGGTTTAGCTACGCGTCGGTTGAAAATCGGAGAGCAAAGTGAAACTGTACATAATATTGGAAGGCCGGAAACACCGACTTACACCAACTGTTATTCGCGAACAGAACCTGATAGGTTCAGTGCACGCGGGAAATGAATTGTCACACTCACGGTGAACTAAGACAATAACAATACCGGATGACCGGAAGCAGGAAGAGACATTGACAAGTCTTACTTCTCCTGACCCACGAACACCTCTTCACTCCAAAGCAGTTGCAACAGATCGACACAACGATGCCATAAATGAAAGGTAAGTTTATGCCAACCATTCAATGTAAGGCATCGTGGAGATTAGCGCACGTTATTTTAGAGGATAAATAATTGAAAAACAAGAATTAATTTGAGGAAATTAGCTTGTCTTAGCCACGACAAATGAAAACCAAAACATAAAGGCGTTGGTGACAACGTTTCGACCCTCTTGGAAGGCCTTTTTTAAGTCGTTTAATCGGTTAATTTCACGTTACAAGCAATTATAAGGCCCAACGCCTCTCCAATGAGAAAAGGTGCAGCACCTCGCATCCCCTCTCATACGAGAGCTCTCTTATCCCACCAAACCACCTTATGAAGCGTCTTTGAACCTTCTCTAGCGCTTTGGAATCTCTGACCAGGAAGAGGCTCCACGCCCGAACACAATATTCGATGTGTGGCTGTACAAACGCTTTATAGAGGGATAAGAGAACCTCCGGCCTCCTGAACCCGACTGCACGTCGGAGCTGATACAGGGCTCCAGATGCTTTCTTCCATACCAGACTGTTTGGGACCGGTACCAGTTGTTCCCATTCCAAAATCCGCTTCCGTTCTGTGTTAGTTTTATGTTATGTTATGTTAGTTTTAAACCACCAGAACCTGTTGTGTTTACACGCATCCAGTTCTCCTGTAAAGCAAACAAGTGTACATATGATGAATCCTTCGTGTAATTGAGGCGTGATCTGAAAAGCTGGGAAGCACTGAGCAGCTGTTTCGACCTGGTTGGGTCTCATCAGCAGTGCGAATCCATCGATCTAACTGGGGATCGAAACGGGGTTCTCACAAAAAGAACGCAAGTATACTAGCCACTCGGTCACCGGGCAGCTGATCGGACCGTTTCTCATTTGGGAATTTACACGACGAATTCATCACATGAACAAATCGAATTCTCCACTAATCGCATTCAACAAACAGGTGTATGCTAGATTTGATTTCCACACATGCACATTAAGTTACCAAGTCTTTGAATAACTAGGTGAAGTACGTATTTCGTTGATTTCTAGAGGACTCATCCACATTTGAATTTATTTATTGCTTCCTTGTGAACTGGAGACTTTCGGTTGTCCTAAACGATTATTAGCATGACCTACTGATTACTTTTCTGGAAGAATTCAATCCACCAAGATTGGTTGAAATAAACCCAAGCCATTGGTAAACAACTCCGCGGGTACTCAAAGGTTTAAACCTTTCATCACACTTACTTAACACCATTTGACTGTTAACACCCCTACTTCTCTATTCGAATAACCTGACTGTCTGGTTGTCTCCGATTCTTCTGATCGTTTACAATTTTTTTCAACCTGAACAACATTCAACTATTTCCCGCTCCTTACAGTCTCTCTCCTATTCCTTCTAACTATTTCGAATGTCCCTACCTTATCGCATTTTTTCTTTCCCATCTGATACGGTAGGGAATAGCTCTGAACCGGTATCCCGGGTGAACTGTAGCAAATGTCTGGGGATTTTTATCCATGTTAATCTTCATTAGACTTTTCACATTGAACATCGACACTAAACTTCTGTCTTTCTTTCCATAACCGTAAATGCACCGGTTTCGAATTCAACAGTCGCTTATCTCCAAATTCATATACAAGTGTGCTTTCTCGTTTTATTCTATTGTTCACCCGTTTTTTAATCCTTTAAACAATACCTTAAATTACTTCTACGTCGACTGACCGCCTTGTCTTTCTAATCCCGCTGGAGGGGTTGATAACCACTCGGTGTTAAATGTCGTTTGAATGCATGTGAAAAGTTTGTGCACAAGATTTTTATCGATGCCCCGCATCTACGCACACAGATTTAATTTCCTGCCGTTCTCATGTCTACTAGTTCATCATGTTTGTTTTCCCTCATTCATCAACAAAGACCGTAGATTTACCGTACCCTCATTGGCACATTATCAGGGTATGAAGAACAGGTTTTCGCGGACTTTCTTACGAGTTTCGGGACGCAACATTTTTCTCTCTTCTGTGTACACTGTTGACTGTAATGTGGGCTTTACGCCGGCAGAAGCTATAATTAACATTATAATTACAATTAATAGAACAAAGCTATTAGCCAATATTTGGCTCATTCGTCCTGAGCGGGCAACTCGAACTTTCGCGAGCTGAAACTGAATATAGTAATTTGATTATTATGGCATCGATTTTGTGACTTACGTTGAGGGATTTTTCTGTATTTATATGGTGGAGTTGTTCCAGTAGAGTATCCAGATTACATTTGAGCGTTTCCAAAAAGACTAGCCAGCTCCACACATTTTACGCGGGATGAATTCCATTTACTGCCGTCACATCCCGGAGACTACTCTATTGTGATTACACTCACACTCCTCGAGCGTACGCGGGGAATGGAGGGGGAATGCGATCGCCTGTGACAAGAGAACATCACCTCAATCACACGATTAACTAGTGTCCCGGACCGGAATTACATTACGCACAGAGTGATACCCACACACACACAACCACATACTGAACATGAAGCGGTGAATGATGCCGCCCGGGCCTTCATTTCCCGGGTCACAGGTTGCCTGACCCTAAATGATTGATGACCAATCTGACGAACAAAGTGACCAATCCGATCGATTTGGAGTTGGCAAAGTGCATGAGCATTAGATAGACCAAAGTTAAACTCGTACAACTGAATATGCGTGTTTCTAATATGTGTAATTCACCGTCATCTATTCTACAGGATCGAAAGTTGTTATTACTTTTGAAATTTGTGCAGTGAAGCAGATTCCAACTGGATCCAACGGGCCATATCAAAAATCTTCCGGAAGCTGTAATTGCAGTCCTTGTGTTCTTGCTATCATGATAGTTGAACACAGACCCCACACAATGGAACCTGAGCTGTGGGGCTTGATTAAAACATCCACTTGAATTGTTCCATCATTCATATTGGTCACAATTAACTGTTTGATAACGTGATGTCATTCACTTCGAATGATGGTAGATTACAGGTTTTTCATTTTCCTCCGGGTGTAAGGGAACACATAGAACTACCTATCAGAAAAAGATTATGAGCCGAATGATAAGGCTTCGATCATCGCATATTGGCCTTCGATAACCCACAATGGTTTGTTTATTCAGCTAAGGATAACACCGTTTGCTTGCTGCAGAATACCGCTTGACTGTTTCTTTGATATCTGCGAAAAGTCAACCAGTTATTCAACGATAAACCCATAAGAGTTAGTCAAACTTCTACTTTACTATTTTTCGCCATTTTAAAATAATATCCCGGTCATGAGTGATCTGTCGTTTGAGATCTAGCAAAACCACACAGTCTCTCTCTCACCAATTCCAATCATGGAAACCAGTAACCTTTTTCCTGCGGCCCTAGAGTGGCGAACCACATAAGGCTCCATTATGTCAGGCGTGGTATTGAGCACTAAACGCAATATCACCCTAAGGATGCTTTTCTCTGGATTACGTTTCAGAGGGGGGATGACCGAACGTAACTATAAACCCGTTTTTGAACACCCGGTTATCAGCTCCTGTTTCTGATGATATTTAACTAGTTTCTTCATAGCTATCGGGCCCGGGGCGATAATTCACAATTGATCCTGGAAACGGCTTAGCTCTCATGAGACGGAATCTTGATCGTTCTAGCAGCACATCAACTCTCTTTGACAAAAAAAAATAATGAAGCGGCTGTTTTCCGCATATGCAATCTGAAAGCAACAAAAAATGTCACCCCTGAAATATTCTCGATTGGTATAAAATCGGCTTCTCGTTTGGGGGTGACTTCTTAGTTACAGAGATATTGTATCATCACTGATTTGGTACCCAATCTGGTCTGAGATACACGTAAAGCAAAATATATTACATATTTCGAAGATGACTTGACATCTGAAGTGGATAGACGAGTTTCGTTTCGCCTGATTGTTCAACTTACATGGAAAGCTCGTCATTCTCACCAGGAACACACTTGTCACTTTCGAGGACCAGTAAAAGTGTTGCTACTATAGTGTACCAAGGCACTGAATTCCGGCAGCCGACTCGGTCTGGACGGCTAACGGTTTCATACCAATTCAGCACAAGTCTAGTTAATAGTGTGATAATTCTTTCTACGCACAGAGGTCATCATTTAACTGCCAACTGTCGCACTGAGACAAATTTGTCACCGGGTAATTAAACAACCGACATTCATCAGATCACTTCTTCCTTCTATTTCTTTGTGGAAATAGCAAAATCAATCAACTGTTTTTATCTCATAACCTAGTGTGTCCATATTAATACATAACATGTAGTATGCATCTGNGAATACAAATCAGCTGGATTCCCTCTTTAAATAGGATTTTCCTGGTAATGTAAACATCGAGAAAGGACATGCCGCTATCAGAATGAGTCAGTTAAAACAAGGAGACAAAAGGAGTTCAATACTTCACCGATAGACACGCATAGCTGAAAGTTCACGCATGCTGTCCCCCCAAACCGTACCCGGTCAAATCCATCCAATAGAGAACCAGTATCACTGGCCACTCTGAGACAATGTCAAATTGATAAAACCAGCAAGGACTCATGAAAGGTAGGGTTACACTTAAAAAAAACCAGAAAGCACGTCATGGCCAGGAGATTGTTTCATATCTCTACCACCTGTACAATACACGTTGTCTAATTATTACAACTACATTCATTCGAAGCAGAAAGTGGCAACGTTGTTGCATTGTAGTGAAACGGAGGAGATTAAGTCAATTTTCCTATTAGATGTTCACTATGCTCCTTGCAAATGGACGAATCAAGAATATCGACAGTAGATGACTTCAATAATGACCGGGAACATCAATTAGTTGAATAACACGGTGGAACGGGGGGGGGGCGAGATGTTACTCCGTTGTGTTGAAACGTACCGCTTTACCCCTCATCTTCCAAATTCAGTATCAGTCCTGAATCCAAACTGGGTTCAATTATTGTTCGAGTCTAGACAACCGTAGTACAGGTCAAATGTGATAATTGCAACACACCAGTGCTCCTAGATAACGACAATAAGTGAATTAAGTGCAACGATCTAAACAACAAAATGTTAATTAATTGTGTTGGTAGTTAAATCGATTTCACAAGCCCAGTTGAACACTTTGTTATTAAAAGGGTGTAGAGAAAAGATTCACAGAGTGAACGAAGTACGATGAAGTCCTCCTATGATTGTTTTTATTTTTCCCATGGATAGTAGGTCTTTCGTGATAATATAGTAGAACCCACATACCTCTTGGACAATGCCCATTGTATCTATTTGTGAGTGATTTAGATGTGCGCCAACGGAGTATATTGAATCCGTATAGAACACAGCATCCCAAAATAAGCTGATCGGTATCCTCTTCTCCAGTGGGAAATGAAAAACCATTGATTCAAATGTGATCTGAAAAGTGG